>CAJQZM010041840.1:0-14638 GCA_907164665.1 Colias nastes | reverse complement strand
TGTTCGGAATAGATAATATAATTAAATGGTAACCCTGATAGCGGAAACGCGATGTATTCATTCGGTACGGAGCCGCGTTCGTTTCCGGCTATTGTTCTTGTTATTCGCTTGGTGAGAGCGCGGCATTCACATTATTTATTGTCCCTTTCTATCGGAGTCCGCCAACCGCGCCGCTCGTGTATTTAGTGTTATTATCGGCCGCCTCGGAAGTTATTTACGCGCGCATCGGAGCGTGTCGTCGATTGTTTTACGTGCTGAACACGTAGTAAATTAGTGAATCGGCCCGCGGAATTGTTAATTGTACTTTTTATTGATATTGGTAATCACGCGCTGACCGCGAGTTTATGTGACAAGTGAGGTGTCATGGCGGCGTCGTGTGCCTGGCAGTAGTGGTGACTATACACATTAGATTGTCTCTTTTCTTTTTATTTTATCTTATGTAATTTAAATTATTCCCGTAATTATAGTTTTTCCTCCCCAAAGGGTACCCTATTGTTTTGACTAATTGACTGACCGACACACCACATATTTATGGAACCAGCGCACGAGACTTCAGGTATGTACTCAGTATGTATTCAACTATTGTTATTGTATAATGGTAGCAGAGCAGAATAAATATCAAACACATATATTAACATTAATTTGATAATTCATACCTGGGAACAATTTTTGTTTATCTGAGAACGAAAATATTTCGTGGTGATAGATCTATTTATTAGGTGATACAACTTGATGACAAATATAAATTTTGGTGATAGAAAATATAGTTCCCATTTTAAATTCTCACTATCTATTAGATTTATTATGTACTTACCTTAATTTTAGTAAAAAATGTGTTAAAATCATCGCAAAAACACTTAATTACCTAACGCAGATGAAACACGGGTGCTAGCAATAATACTTAATATTACCACAAAAATATGAATAAAAGATACAAAGACCTCAAAACACAGTCAATTTACATTTCTTACTCACAACATTTCTTATTCTATTTTGCTTTCAAATAAAATCTATTATCGTCTGCAGCTCATATTCCAAATTGAGTGACATACCAAGTACGAGACACAATAAAAGGTATAAACCAATAAGATTGTTGAATTATTCTCGGAAGAGATATAACAATCCGACTCGGACGGTCAAGTCAGGCGCGGTAACGGAGTATTACAACTTAGTAGTTAATTATTGGAACAATGTATACTGTTGGAACTTGTGAAATTTTTGTTTTTAATATGACATTATTTGAATATGTAGTTAATTCTTTAAAAAAAGTAATATTCTAACACAAACTCAAAACTTTTGTATGTTCGACTACACGTAAGAAGTGCTTTTGAGTCGACAAAATACAGTAAGTATTACTTTTTGAAATTCGAAAAAAAGATATCCGCAAATCAAAAGTAAATAATTATAAAGTCATCATACCTAACAATTTAATTTACTATTAATGAATTAACATCATCGGATTACCTACTATTTTAAATAAACAGTAAATTACATTTTTGATTGCAGTTTTTAACACTTAGATACCTCTGTTATAATTTTTTTTTAGGATAATGAAATAAAAGAAAAGCGCAGTCGGAAAATGGAAGCATATTTTATTTGCGTATAAAAACTGAAGCTTAATACTGTCACCTGTGTTCTTTTATTTTTGTTAAAAGGGAATATTGAATAGCACAGTTTGATCGTAAATTTTATCCGGACGTTTGATCTAGTGCGAATTTAATATAGATATTTCTTTTATTCTCATATTTTACTTTCATATAATAAATATAAACGAATAAAATCTCATAACCATAATTCATCTTGAAAAGGTAAAATATAGACTTTACTTTCATGTTTATTCTAATAAAAATGTATTGCTTCAAACCGTTACTTTTTACTTAGATGTAGGTAATTTATTTCATCATTTGCAAATGCCTTCTTGATATGAAATTACATAAAATTAAAACCAAAAAAACATTTTTGAAAAATTCTTTCGGTGTTAGATACCCATTTATCGAGGAAGGTTATAGGCTATATATCATTGCGCTACAACCAACAGGAGTGGAGCTACGGGGGTGAAACCGCGCGGAGCAGCTAGTAATAAATAAAAGGGTAGAAAGTAATTAAGAACACAATTTACTAAGTTAGTTGTTTTTAAGTAAATACATTACTAATAAACGCTTCACACTTCAACTTGGAGCACACGACAAAAACAAGAAAATATAAAATCGAGACAGTTGGAGATATTACTTGGACTGAGCAGGTGTTCGCAATAAGCTCTGTATTGGTTATATTCCGTCTGGTTATTGGTCATCTGAGGATTTATTGTGATTATTTATAAAGACAGCCACTTAATTGTATTTGAAATACGATTATTTTAAACTCGTAGGGTGTAGAAGGCGTATTTGTTTCTGTTATCTTAAAAGTAAATGTTCGGACGTATGCCAGTCGGTGATATCCTGGCTTCTCATTTATTATTTTCTAAGGAGAAGCCCTAACATAGGCATTATATTTTCTAAAGCTTGAAAAAAAATTGAAGAATAAAAACGACCAAGAATTAAACGTGCTAAAAGTATCTAAACGTACGCTATATAGAAAAATATAGTCATGTCTAGAACTAAAATAAACTAATGATCGAATCGCGTTTTATATCAATTCGTTAGAATCGTTTTATATTGTACAGATTTTCTCTACATACTAAAATGAAACAGAATAGTTTTGATACTTAATATTATATAAAACATTACATATTATAGTAGCTTCGACCTCTTATTTTACTCGAGTACAAGCACAGATTAATAATTATTAATAGTTACTACAAGTGCTAAAAATACCAATGGATGATATTCTAAAGCTCATACATACCCGATCATCATTATAACGCAAGAATATAAAAGAGTAACAGATATCCATTCAACTAACTTTTGCATTTATAGTAGAAGGCTCAAGAAATCTAGCTATCAATGATAAATGCTTTGTTTGCAACTGGAACATTACAACGGAAGGTCCAATTGGTAATATTATACTAAATCGATCGTATCCTGATGCACTTTTAGTATTGTGTATTTGGAATGAGTACAACAGTATATACACCGTAATATATATAATCTCTGAGAGTAGGGATAGCTCAGTGGTAAGGACAGATTTTTATGATAAAGTCAGGGGCTATAAACCAGAGAATAGAGGAAGAACGAAATAGATGTTTAAAATTGTTTGCATAATATCAACATAACTGCTGCATCAGTAAAACATACTTACAATTTACATGTATGTATTTAGAAGGAAGTATGTACCTGATAAACTTTGAAATACTTACATTAAATAAATACAAAGAAAAGACAAAGTATATTTCACTTAATAATTAGCCATGTTCTTGTTTCTTTGTTTTGATCGATCCAGGTAGAGCCGAGTGAAATACTAGTATTTTACTAATTGTTATTGAATAAATGGACTGTTATAACAGAAATAAAAATAATTTAATCTTATTCCGCAAAACCGTTTCAATCAATTTACCCACATTTCATAAAAAATCGAACTTTAACAAGATTCGTATAAAAATTAATTATTAGTGGAAGTGGGTAGGCAGAGATTTTCCAAGGAAAAGCGAACCCCTTTGAAAACGCCTCTTTTGTTATATCAATAAATTCGTTTATGTTGAGAATCGAGAGGTTTTAATTTTTAGGGATTAATGAGATTTTTTGAGATAACATTGTATGGCTATCTGTTGACCTTTTTGATTTTTATCTAGATGGAGGAAAATACGTCAAATCTATGTATAATATTCGTGTTAAAAGATAGACGTAAGAGTTTACAATGCGACCATTATAATATTTACCTCTAAATTGATTAATAACGTTGTTAGTTTGGTTTTAATTATTCAGGAATGGTGTATTATTTATTTTTGCTATAGGTACCTCGTATGAGACACAACACACTAAATTATTAATAAATAACATGATATTGATTGTTAACTTATGTTGCTGTTGTTTTTTGTATGGGCATATTGTCAACACATTTTAAACATCAAAATACCAAGAGCTTTGCTTTAAAAGCACTTGCATAAAATTATAGCCACTCACTGCAGCGTAACGCTAATAAATTTTTAACAGAAATTTCGCAAATCATTATTTACATTCGGATCGGCGAAGTTCGCAAATGCTCAAAGTTGCGACCCAAATAACTTTGGAGTTGCAAAAATAATTTTATATCGATACATTGGCATCATACCAATATATTGGAGACAAAGTTTCCAAGTATTAGAAACTCTGGATTCCACTCTGCCAAATGTCTAACCTCGGTACTGGATTTTTCAGTTTATTTCAAACTAGCTTTCCACCCGCAGCTTCGCCCGCGCAGTCAAAGAAAAACCCGCATAGTTCCCGTTCCCGTGGGATTTCCGGGATAAAAACTATCCTATTTCCCGGGGTAAAAAGTAGCCTATGTCCTTTCTCGGGTATCAAAATATCTCTATACCAAATTTCATGCAAATTGGTTCAATAGTTAAGGCGTGATTGAGTAACAGACAGACAGACAGACAGAGTTACTTTCGCATTTATAATATTAAGTATGGATGTCAAACATGGGGAATTTTATTGTTAGTTGTCAAAATGGCCGCTTATCCGCTCTAGCGTTGCGTAACTGGAAACTTTGTTATATGCCCGTTTCAGTGTTATCGTCATGAAGTTTATAGTGGACAACTTTGTGTATCTTATGTTGAATAATTTCTTTGTTCCGGAGTTTTAATGGTCCTAAATATACTTCAGTTTATAATGAGAAGTCATTTTAATAAAATTTCTAGTATATGACAAATAAATTTATTCCATTTGATATAAGTAGATAATAAATAGTTACCATGAAATACTACGACCTACTTTATTTAAATATAAAAAACATTAAATTTTCCCAGTATTAGTAAATCTTGTTTATGTCCTGATACGTCCTTGATAACTAGGTACCTACCCACAAAATAAAATCAATTTATTTGACTCATCAAAATCCCAGGCCCTAGGCGTAGGCACACTATATCCGTCTGAACTTTGCAAAACCTAAAAACTTTAGAACATATCCAATTACGAACTCCTAATTCAGCTATACCAAAAATCTCTTTGTCCACAGAAGCCGGCGGCCTCCGTACCACGGAACTCCACATCACCCCTCGCGTCGTTCAGAGAGGAAGGAACGTTACTATGGCCTGCTTGTATCGTCTACACGAGAGTGAAATCTATTCGGTTAAGTGGTACAGGGGCTCGCAAGAGTTCTACAGATACTCGCCCCTTGAATCGCCTACGACTCGAGTGCTACCTGTGAATGGGATAAAGGTTGATGTAAGTGCCTTTGAATACGTGTCCATAGTTTTAAACAAAACCAGCCACTTCAATTTGGAGTTAATGTTTAAAATATAGATAAATGTGCTGGTTGTGGATTATAAAATTTTACATTTGATTTTATTACTAATTGAAATGGAACTGAAGTATAGACTACAGGCCCGTGTTGAAAAAATTATGGGTCATTTGACCCACCAGGTGACCTATCTAGAACGATATAAGAGCATAAAATAATAATATTCAGCACTATGACGTCACTTGTAAGCTGTCCACCTGAGTGCAGATGAGAATTCGAAAGTTCAGGTAGAGATTTTTTCCTCTTGTCTCCATTATTTTTGTACGGCGTTGCGGAATAATGGATTAAAAGCAGTATAGAAATAGTATGACACAGATGCCGTACAAAATCAAATGACCAAATTTACCCCGGCAACTATCGAAAAATAAAAATAAATTCCGACTTTGTGGACCATCATTTTTGTACGGCATCTGTGTCATACTATTTCTATACTGCTTTTAATCCATTATTCCGCAACGCCGTACAAAAATCATGGAGACAAAGGGAGAAAATCTCTACCTGTACTTTCGAATTCTCATCTGCACTCAGGTGGACAGCTTACAAGTGACGTCATAGTGCTGAATCTTATTATTTTATGCTCTTATATCGTTCTAGATAGGTCACCTGGTGGGTCAAATGACCCATAATTTTTTCAACACGGGCCTGTAGTCTAGTAGATTGTTTTGTTATTTGAGTTGTAGCAAACAATAAAAGGTTATATCAAAAAATATAATGTAAATAAAAACATTATATTTAAATGGATTAATATCATTTGTTATAATTTAAAATGCAACATACAAATACAGCTAAGGTCAAAGCATGTCGAACGATGGCTTGCTAGTTGCTTACTAGAACAAAAACTACAGAACCTATTTGGCTGATATTTGAATGCAAAAAGATCGTTGTCATTAACTTCTTTACTTCGGACACTGCAACAGAGAAGAATCTTATTAATACATTTCCAATATCCCAAGAAGATTCTCAACCATATTTCTATTGTTTCAGAGGTTAAATTCAAACGAAACCCACGTAGTGTTAATACGAGTAACGCCGAATCTTAGTGGCAACTACAGCTGCGAAGTAATACAGAACGCACACACGTTTCCTCATTACATGGCCACAGCAAGACTGGATGTTGTTGGTAAGTTTCTAGAAGCTTCTAGAACCAAAGGAAAGTAATAGAAGACGGAGAGAAAGTTTTAACAGTACAGTTCAATAAAATTTAAATTTATTAATAATTATTTTACAGTTTAACCTCTTAAATGAATTAATGAATGAATGAATAAAATACTCTTTATTGTACACAGAAATAAAGTCTGTAATAACAGTAACCTCTTGTAATAACTGTATGGAGAAACAATAAAATAGTAAAAAGGTGCTAAAAACTTTTCATCATGTGCTACTCCTTCTGCTAATTGATCTGAATTATGTAATGTATACAATTCTGATCCTTATTTCTTAAGTAATATAAATAATTTTCATACGCACATACGCTACACCACTATATGGCCATAGCAAGCCTCGAAGTTGTTGGTAAGTTTCTAGAAAGTTCGAGAACTCAAGGAAACTGAATACTATCAATCGTAATGCATTCAAATTTGATCCTTATTGCCTAACAAATATAAAATAATATCCCTGAACTTTATTCCTGATTAAATCTTAAATCATTTGCTCTTCTTGCTATAAATAGAAATGTTACAAAAGGAAAAGATGAATAATTATGAGAAGTTGCTGTTTCTGTAAAATTCTGTGTCTTTCGTCTTTAAGAAAAACAACTACAGAATAGATAATTAAAAGGAGGTGAAATTTCAGACACACTATTTCTTTCTTTCGAGTTTATTCAATTTCTTCAGAAGTTACAAAACGAGTAAGTAATAAGAGCGAAATGAAAATACATATTATTAAAAATAACTTTCTTTAATATCTTGAAAGAACAGAAGTCAAATATTTATTCTTTGAGGTATCTGTAATTTAATTATTGGGCTGAAAGTATTGGTTATATTTTTTTGTTTCCTGTGGTTGCTAAATTTAGATTTAGATAGTATATTTTTACTAATACGGACCTTATAAAAAGTCTATAATTTCGTCATTTTAATATGAAACAGACAATTGAGCATACAGGTAACAATACAATGGAATATTCGTACGAAATTCGTCTAATGATGAAGCCGGAAGATGGCCTCCTAACTTCTCAACTATTCCCTGTGTTTGAACTTGCTGTATTTGCCTTTACAAATACAATAGACTCCATAGTTTTGAATTGAAGCAGACAGAATATATTTACTGAATATTTCCAAACATAAAATTTCTACATGTTGATTGTCATACATTTATTCTACAAATGATACGTTAATTACAGCGTTATCGCGAAAATATTTGAAATAATCTCGCCATTCAACGCAATAAACACCGAGTAATATAAAATATATAACATAATATATCTCAGCAAGCTATCAATAGTATCGGAACTATCCAAATTGTATTTATGGCCGTGTTTTGCGTGCGTAACCAATAAGTTCGACTGTTACAGCTCGGTTGTAGCTAGATAACGACACTAACGATCGAGACACGCGATTTTCGGCCTTATCTGCAAAGCAGCGTCGGCTTTATGTGCTGAAGATAAAAGTGCCGTAATGTCTTGTATAAAAATCAATACTTTTTATTGCGAAGGCAGATTTGACTTTGAGAAGAATTTATTGGGTAACTAGAAATGGAGATAATATAAGTTTTATTTATTTGGGGGAGCCACTGTTTCAATGAGTAGGGCAGAACATCATTCAATAAAGTTGATATTATATAGTTAACTAAAACTATTAGTCAACTTATAGTAGAAAGGTCAGGATTTTTTTAGATCTTTATTATTCTCAATTGCATACTTAAGTTATCACAGATCAAATATTTTTATTATTTTGTAATTCAACAGTGCACATATTACTCGAACTCATTCAGATATTATGTTTCTCTCTAACCTATACAGAAGTATCGCTATTCTCTCAATTTGCATGGATATATTATACTGCCTTATAGATATCCCAGGAATATTCGACATTGGGTACAGAAATCTCCCATTCTAAGGTTTTAGATAACATAATATTACTCACGCAAACTTCTTACATTCAAAAGAATACTCGAATGGGAACAATTACTACGTTCTCAGAAAAGCTTGGCAAGAATCATTAGGTGCTAGCATAGTTTTCGTTTTTCTTGCGTTTGTAATTAAGGAGCCGCCCCTTGAGCCTCCATTCTCTATCCTTAACGGTCTTAAAAGGTATATTTATATCTTCAATTATGAAACGATATTTTTGGCCGTAAAACTAGAGATTTTGATATCTCTTATCTCTGAATGCCTCTTTGGTTTAGTTATTAATGTGTAATGAAGTTTAACAAGGTATCTTGCAAATGTCCTTTAAAGGTCGGAGACGGTAAAAAGTAATTTATATGCTATGCATTATAATATCTTGTCAAACTTCTGGAAATTAGACGCCGTAGAAGTAATTAAATGCACTAGCTATTGATTTTTCTACTAATTGTTTTCTAAGTATGAAATAATAAATTTCAAACATGATGCTCACGTTCAAGAAATTTCTGGAAATGGAAGTTGGAAAAATACGAGCAATTATTTTATAGCTAGCTACTTAGTTGTAGATACAAATGATTCTTGCAACGAAGCCAATTGAAGTATGTTTACAGTTAGTTTCAACTACATTTCAGTTCTTATTTAAAGCTTTTACCGAGTATACTTGGAATGTAGCTTTTTCTATAAGTAGGTTTATTCCCGCGACTTCACCCTTCTTGTTATTTACTGGCTTCCCTGATATTAATTTCCACTATGTATTTTACTCTTTTCATGTTAGTGTTTGTTTTCAAGATTATGTTATGTTCTCCAAATTCTTATCGATCAGTAAATTCCTTCATATTGGTTTAACTGTTTTAACAAGCCAGATATACTAAGCTGTATTGAAACATTAATTGTCCTTGCGAATTTTTTGGATAAAATGAAAGGAAAGTTTTATTTTATTTATTTTTCATTATTCAGCCATGGCTGTCCCACTGCTGGGCAAAGGCCTCTCTTCCCTCCGTCCACGTCTTCCTAAAAGGAAAATAAAGAACTAAATTATTCTGAATTCCTAAATCCGTTGGGCTCTTATTATATTTATTAAGACTTTTTACGTTATTAAATTTAATCTAAATAGCATTACAATAGCATACATTCAAAGTTAACCTCGGGCAAAGAAAATATATAAGCTTAACCGTCTGGTTACCACAAAGAAGACTTTACCCAATATAGGGAATGTTATTTTTACAAGGGACCTTTAAAGTTGAAACTGTTATACCCATTTGGGTTCTTCTAGTTAATTTTCTTGAAGGGGTATGTGCAAAGGTTTTGTTTTAATAAGGTATTGAGCGTGTTAGAATTTTAACATGCATTTGAATTTTATTTCGTGTATAATATAATTATAGCGTTTGTTGTGGCCATGAATTGGTAGAAGTGCATGAGTATATCGATTTTATATAAACTAGAAACAAAAAAAGGTTCTACAAATTAACTTATTTTATTTTAAAAAGGTCTACAAGCTAATTACGACCATATATCTATGAGCTGGCTCTATATAGCTAGATATATAATATCTAAGAAATAAATGCGAAAAAAACGAAATAAAAATAGAACACCAAACGAGTTAGAATCGAAATTATTTACACTTTTTTTGAAATTGGTCAAAATATCTAATACGCTGTAAATGTATTTACTGCAGTTATTTTAAACCTTTGACTTGTTAATGTGACTACAGAGCACTTGAAGCGGTTTTGTTTAACTCGCGTGTGTTTTTCTTTTGAGTTTGAAGGTTCCTTTATATTTCTTACACATTTTTATTAATCAGTTATTTCACAACAACTTCAATTTCTCATTAAAATATTAGTGGCTAAAAGGTTCCTTAAATAATAACATCCATCTATTAGAAAACGTACTGTCAAAATTATGCCAACTACATTGGTGTTATTTTTAGCCTATTTTATATTACTTTGGAAATAAAAATACTTAAATTTTATTCATTTAATAGTTCTCATTCACAAATAATTACTAACATGCCAACGGACATTATTCCGTATACCAATGTGATAAGGTTGAGAATCCTTTGCTCGTTCTATGCACCTAACATAGTACCTACATTTACATTGAGTTCGCTTCTCATTTCTTCTATATGAAAGCTGTCCTTTATTGACTAAAAGCTTCTCTTTGATAGCATTCGTATTCCGTCGATTTGACGTTGCTCTTGACAATTAAATAATGCATTAGGTACTTAGTGCTTGTCAAATGGTGCAGGTTCGACTAATTTATTTATTCTTCTTCATTGTACAAAAATTGTAAATCTTATATAAAGTATGAATATCTGTATCGTGAATATAGTATTTTATTTAGTACTAGCTGTCCCGGCGAACTTTGTACCGCCCTGTCAATGAATGTTGTGTTACCTTTTAGCTGAACTAATTTAGGCTTTGATGAACGCAATACAATGATACAAAATAAATATTTATATGGATTGATATGTAATAGTATTTTAATTTATTACTTCAAACACGTCTCAGAGAAAAATGATTGAATTTTAATAAGCTGTGCAGCATGGATTAACTCTTTTCATTCTTTAACTGTTATCGACCACGCCATCGTTTCGTTTCACTTTAGTTGTGATAATAATTCTACCATTATCATTAGGCGATCGACGCTGATACAGTGGGTAACCATCGTTGCTTGTGATGGTCTTTGCCATCAATTTTCGTGGATACCTTTTGGTACACTCGCTGTCAACCATGCATGGTGTTTGTTGGTTGATGGTTTCACACGGTCCATGAATCATATTCGTGATAAAAACGTCATGTCGGTCTGGATCGGTTTTAGGATTAGCAATCCCCGCACACTCATATATTTTATTCTTTCGACTAACCAAATTAAAATGTGTGCATGCTGCAAGCCAGATTTTCGTCATTCTATTGAATACATCCATCATTGAATAATCCCAAAGATGTGTTCCTTTAATGTAACTCATCAGTGATCGGATTTTTTTCTAAACACGAAAACACGTGTGGTGATGACGTGCCGATCACTTGATATTTGTCCGGGAAGCAACAGTTGAATAATTTCCATCCATTTCGGATTACATATAAATGTAATGAATAGATCTGGCCGACCATAATGACGAACATATTATTATGTCATTGCATCTTGCACATATTCACTTGGGCTACCTGTGTATGTCGCCGGTAAAATAAACAATAGACCAACATTTTCTGCATCTTCTTCTGTTCTAATTGCATGGCGTAAATGGATGCAATCTTCAAAACGCAATTTAACTTGTTTATAGCTACGCAATATTGTTGACGCAGTCGACGAAATCGCAACAAATAATTTTAATTTTTTACATTTTTATTGAATTTTTTTTTTAATTTTAATTTTTTCTAGCTGGCCCGGCGAACTTCGTACCGCCCAGTCAATGAATGTCGTGTTACCTTTGGGCTTGGAACTAATTTAGGCTTTGATGAATGGAATACAATGATACAAAATAAATAAAGATATATAACAGCATTTTATTTCGATGAATAACACATAGGTATAGGAAAAAGAATAAAAAAAAAACAATAATTAGATACTTGATTACTTCATACACGTGCCAGAGAAAAATTATCGAATTAAACTACGTTTTGCAGCCTGGGATGCATTCGGATTAACTCTTTTCATTATTTAACTGGTGTCGACCACGAAATCGTTTCCTTTCACTTTAGTTATGATAGTTCTACCACTATCATCTTGTTGCCTGTGATAGTTTCTACAGTAAATTTTCGTGGATTCCTTTTGGAACACTCGCTGTCAACCATGCATGGTGATTGGCAGTTGATGGTGCCACACGGTCCATCAATCATATTCGTGATTACAACATAATGTCGGTCTGGATCGATTGAATACATCCATCGTTGAATAATCCGAAAGATGTGTTGCTTTAATGTAACTCATTGCTTGAAAACACGTGTGGTAATGTCGAGCCGATCACTTGATAATTGTCCGGGACGCAGCAGTAGAATAATTTCCATCCATTTTGGATTTCATGTAAATGTAATGAATAGATCCAGGCCGACCATAATGACGAACATATGTCATTGCATCTTGCGCATATTCATGCGTATGACTTGGGCTACCTGTGTATGTCGCCGGTAAAATAGCACCTAAGCACCTAAATAGCCCAATATTTTCTGCATCTTCTTCTCTGTGCTAATTGCATCGCGTAAATGGATGTAATCTTCAAAACGCAATTTAGCTTGGTTCAATCGAATGAGCCAGGGCCTCCGTTTCAATTTTAACGTTATACATAGGTAATATTATTTCAACGCAATATTGTTGAAATCGCGACAAATAGTTGTCAGAATTTTTACATTTTTAGAGATTTTTTTTTAAATAATTAATCGAACTATCCTTCTTGGTTAGTTTCCTCACCGAAAATACCTTATCAATTTCTGAAAGCACGCGTAAACACAAATATTTGAGGAATTCTTATGTATCTGCTTTAATTGCACTTTTCAATAATTGATTTAAAAAAAATACAGACAATAGTTTATTCACCCTTTTTACTTTTTAATTATTTTACACAAAATACATTTTTGAACGCATGAATGTCAAACAATATTTTGACCGTATTCAACCGTATTTGACAGGATTGACAACTAATGATTGACATGTACGAAAATCAAAATTATTTTTATATAGTGGCCCGCCCCGGCTTCGGCCGTGGTACATATTTCGCAATAAAAGGTAGCCTATGTCCTTTCTCGGGTATCAAAATATCTCCATACCAAATTTCATGCAAATTGGTTCAGTAGTTTAGGCGTGATTGAGTAACAGACAGACAGACAGACAGAGTTACTTTCGCATTTATAATATTAGTATGGATTGAGCGTCTTATTATACAGGGTGTCCCACTATTGGTATACTAAGCGCGAAAGAACTTGTAGTTTTGCATACACTGATCACGAAAAAAATACTTAAACAACAAAATTACGTCAAAAATTTTTTGCTAAATTTTTCCTGGAAATCCATGTTTTCTTCTCTAGCTTCGCGCAGCCGACATATACCGCTTCTCTAATATGAGCATTTTGTCTATGAAAACATAATCTTAAACGATAGCTCACGTGCTGGTGGCAAAGTTGGGCGGGTTGCTTGTTATGGATGTACACAGAGTTTTAAGAATTAATCTATTTGAAAAAAAATGCGTCTGGAATTTTATAAGTATTTTTTACGAACTCAGTATGTTTATTTTAAAATAGTTTACCATAAACACTCTATACAATATTAGCTTAACTCAAAGTTCAAAATATAACAACAAACACAAATAAACCACCCACTTGTTTAATCGCATTATAATTATATCCATCTTAATTCTGTCAAAGGTCCCCATTAAATTTGCAGGCTCGTTTCCTGGAATTTTGATACAAAATAATAATAAAGTAGTGGGATGAAGTAAATTACTTCCTACACTTTGGAAGTAATAATGCTATAGTATTATTGTGATAAGGGTAAAATTTTGTAAGTTTGGTTGTTCGCGGAAATACTACTGAATAGCTATAATTTGATAGAATAGATTGTGAAGTGGTTTACCACTAAAACCGCGAAGTGAAATTTGTATTAATATTTTAAAAATATTTTTTTTACAATATTATCAGCAATTAACGTTATGCTTACAAAGGTTTAAATATTAAAAAATATTTTGTTACAAAGAGATCTGTATAAGTAACTAGGTGTTTTAATTAATAGTTAACTTGTAAAGCTTTAGACAAATTCGTTTAAATTTTGTCAGCACCAACTATCTACCTTCTGTAAAGGCCTTAAGTATAGGTATTTCCTTCTTTTTATAATTTAAGTTGGTATCTATAGCACTATATCAATTTTATACTCGAATTAACAAGCTTTTCTCTCCAGGTATAGGAGGTCTCCGCGCAACAGAACTCCGAATATCACCACCCGTGGTCCAGCGAGGGTCTGACGTCACGCTCGCATGCAACTACGAGCTGACAGACGCGCCTCTGTACTCCGTCAAGTGGTATAGAGGGAGGCATGAGTTCTATAGATACTCGCCTACCGAGACACCGGCTACTAAGATCTTTCCGTTCGCTGGAATCAATGTTGATGTAAGTATGTCCATTATTACTATTAATAGGATCTGTTGTCCATTATTATGTTAATGGATTATATGTTTGTCCATTTTAACCATTAATAGGACATCAATATTGCATAGAG
>CAJQZM010041839.1:1053-40867 GCA_907164665.1 Colias nastes | reverse complement strand
TTGTTACACGTCAAATGTTCATACCGAAATCTCCAGTGTATAAGATACTAGCTTACCGCCCGCGGCTTCGCCCGCTTTGTCTAAAACCTAATAAATTATATACTTACTAAAACCTTCTTCTTGAATCACTCTATCTATTAAAAAGAACCGCATTAAATTCCGTTGCGTAGTTTTAAAGATTTAAGCATACAAAGGGACATAGGGACATAGGGACATAGGGACATAGGGACATAGGGACAGCGAAAGCGACTTTGTTTTATACTATGTAGTGATAAGCTTCTTGCACTAAGGTATTGAGATCACGTAGCTGTTTCGTAGCTTTTGACATTGCATTATAATCAAATCTACAGACTATAAATAATTCAAGAAAAACGTTAGAATTAAATAGCGTGTATCTAATCTGTATTTATTTACGAGACCAAATTATCTGAGTAGGCAATTTAGAGATCATGTAGGGTGCTCGCTCATTAGACATGTCATGACAATTAGTGTCTGCATATGCGGTTTTGAAATCAATAAGTAATTATAAGCAATACAATAATGGGTTAAAATAATTCACAAATAATTCAAGATACACAAACTCAATTAAAATTTGTATAGTTAAGTTGTTATGTTACTTCTTACTTAATTTCAGATGTTTAAATTCATGCCATTTATGATAGAATTTTACTATTGAATTATTTGCTCTATATTTCAGATAGGTTCCTTATATTTATATAATTACTGTCTTTAACGAGATGTATTAATGTTTTTCAATTTTTAAGCTATTGCATAGCTTCTATCGCGGGCCTTGAGCGCGGGGACCGAATCGAGAAATTCCGTTACGAAAAAACCTCACGCTCCCCACTCCGACGGACACGGAGGTGTGGCTTGAAGGCATGCTATGCAATAGCTTTACCGCGGCAGTCCCCGAGTGCCACACGTCTTTTTTTATATATTATATAAAATTGAAAAACATTAATACATCTCGATAAAGACAGTAATTACCCAATATTCGGGTAAAAACGAAATATTCTAACTGCTAAGATAAATAAATGTCAACCTTTATGCAGTTACTTATTAAAAATAATCGCATATTGAGAATGTTTATATAAAGGAAAATTGCTAATTTACAAAGTAGTTCAACACTGAATTTTCAAACACTTAATATTAAAATAGCATATTATCCATCCTAATCTCCTCTTACCTTTACAAAGACCTAAATCAATACAAACAATTTAGTGAACGCATTTCGCTCAAGTATATCGGTTTCAAGTTGACGTTATATCGATTAAAGAGTAAATAAACTTTCAGATCTCTTGAGATATTTATTATCTGTATTTGTTATAAAGCTGAGGTTAAGTTGTACCAGAATGTTAAGTCAATATAGATTGTAACCGAATTTTTTAAGCTATTGCATAGCTTCTATCGCGGGCCTTGAGCGCGGGGACCGAATCCAGAAATTCCGTAACGAAAAAAACCTCACGCTCCCCACTCCGACGGGCACGGAGGTGTGGCTTGAAGGCATAGCATGCAATAGCTTTACCGCGGCAGTCCCCGAATGCCACACGTCTTTTTTATTGTTAGAATGTAAATCTCTATAATATAAAAATGAATCGCCAAATGTGGTGGTAGGCGCATAACTAGAGAACGGCTGAACCGATTTCGTTAATTCTTATTTTATAATATCCCTTGAAGTACGAGGATGGTTCTTATGGAGAGAAAACGTAAACATGTACCACGAGCGAAGCGGGGGCGGACCGCTAGTTATATTTAAAAGAAACATCTATCCAAATATGTACCTACCATAAAGTTTTATAATGAAAATGTCAAGTTGTCAATTATTGGATAAATAAATATGCTATTCAATGTACAATTGCTGGGTACCTTCGATTAATTGCCCCCATATTTGTAAGAATGTTACATATGAAAAGCTAATTATCAAGTGGAACAAAATTTATTCGCTGTATATTTAATAAACCTACCACGAATAAAGATAATTAGCTGGTCCTATACTTCTTACTAATACATTCGGTTTATTTATATGTTTGTAATGAATAAAAATTCAAACTCTATTTAACCGATCTGCAGTAGAAATATTTTCCGATAAATTAATTTTTAATTAATTAATTGAACGATATTATAAAAATAGTTAGTATTATTACTTATCTATACCTAAGTGAATCGCCGAATGTGTTGCTAAGCGTTAAACTCGAGAACGGCAGTTTTCGTTGTTGTTAAGGCTCAAGGAAGGTTCTTATGAAGAGACAACACTAAAAACTTAAGGCAGTAGCAATTAATGGCCGTTCCCAATATCGTATCTATATCTATCTTCGGTTTGACCCTACTAAAGATAGAAAATGCTATCTATCTTTTGTTTTGGCGTCCCAATAAGCTTACTAGCGATAAGCTAACCTATCTCTGATCGCTATCTGTCGTCTGGAGGACTAACTGCTTACTAGAGGTATATTATTCTCTATTTGAGCTTGAATTTGTCTATTTGAGCGTCCCAATAACGTTTTGACAGCTGTCAGCCAGTAATGGCCGTTCCCAAGGCCGTTCCCAAGGCCGTTCCCAATATCGTATCTATCTTACGATTGATAGAACCTTACTAGCTATCGGAGATAGCTGTCTATCTATAACTGTAGTTTGAATATTGGGAACGGCCATAATAGGGCAACGTCTGCTGGCAGCTAGTGCAGTAATAAATAGAATACTTACATAAACAGGTATGGATAGCATCCTCTTAGGCAGATTGCAGACTTCAGACAAATGTTCTGTTGCCTCCATGAAGGCCAGCTGGATGTCGCGACTTAACATCCATTCTACTTGCTTATCTGTGAAAAAACAGCAACTTTATAACAAATTGTGTGTAACTTTGTAACAGTTCATAAGACTTTTTAGTTTTGTGCTTAATTTAGAAAAACTTGATTTCAATAAAAAAAAATAGAGAGATAGAGCTAAAATATTTGGGCATAGATTAAAACATTCGATACGCGTCGCCTAAATCATTACAAATTACATATATTCTTAATGCTACAACCTTCCTCTTAAACCACTATCTATGATAAAACCGCATTAAAATCAGTTCTGTAGGTTTTTCTTAAAAACCTTTGATTTCAATCAAAAAGTCGGAGAGATAGAGCTAAACAATTGGGTATAGTTTTGATAAACAGAAAAAATTCGATAAGCGGTGGCAAAAACATAACAAATGTATACTAAAACCTTCGTCTTCAACCATCTTGAACTATACAGGGTGTAATCGTTAAGTGTACACAGGCGATTATTCCGTAACTATTACAGATATCAAAAAACTTTAAACTGATATCGAAAGTACTTAACCTAATGAGTAAAATGGCCATAATATATTTTTAAAAATAAAACGAGAAATATCTAAGTAGTGATAAGTGAATGATAGACAGCGGGAAGCGACTTTGTTGTATACCATGAGTAGGTATAGTAAAATCTAGCATCACAATAAACACAAAAACACACAAGAAATACCAAAAGATTATACCATTGGAATAAACAAATCGCCCCTTTAACGCCATTTTCTCTATAAATCTTTCACATTGTACTTCTGGGAATACGCAACGTAACTATCCCGAATAATAGACTAGGAAATACAAAGGAGCATTTCATAGCAATATTCGTTACAATTCTTAGTATTTTTAACAAGAACAAGCAAATAAAATGGATCGTTATAAAAATTAAATTTATCTTTCCCTACAAAATATATCTACATTTATAATCTATACTAATATTATTTATAATATTTAGCTGAAGCTTTAGCTGAAGAGTTTGTTTGTTTGTTTGAACGCGCTAATCTCAGGAACTACTGGTACGATTTGAAAAATTCTTTCGGTGTTAGATAGCCCATTTATCGAGGAAGGCTATAAGGCTTATATATCATCACGCTAAGACCAAATCGCCGAGCACAGCTAGTATTCTATAATCTAAGTTAAGCTTATTCAAAAATGCTTCTAGAAGAAGTCTTCACTACATAGTATAAAAAAGTCGCTTTCTCTGTCTCTATGTCCCTATGTATGCTTAAATATTTAAAACTACGCAACGGATTTTGATGCGGTTTTTTAATAGATAAAGTGATTGAAGAGGAAGGTTTATATGTGTATAATTTATTAGGTTTTAGACATAGCAGACCGCAGGGGAAGCCGCGGGCGGAAAGCTAGTATTGAATAAATAATAATATATACATGTAATATGTTACAAGTTCGAAACAAAATAATTACATCAATTTTATATTATTATCGAATCACAAAGTTAAACCACTTTAATTACATATTAAAAGTTCTGAATACTAATGAGCTAATAAGTAGGTATGGAGGCATCGACCGTGTGTTTGAATATAATTGTAGTCTTTACAACTTTTCCATAAAATATTCAATACACAGTTACTTCAATCGAAGAAGAAAAAGATCGATATGAAAGGCCTGGCCAAGAACTAAAGTTCGACGACATGTGATAATATCTACCAACACGCACTTGGCTAGCGTGGTGAATTATGCCCTATATTCCCGTAATTTAATAATAATAAATAATTAATTTATTTTCCTCATATTAAGTTTAATAAATTTAAAAGAAAAAATACTTTATTCTACACCATAATTAATACAATCACAAATCAAACAGCCCGGGTACAAGGTAAAAGTAGCGCTTAAAATGTAGAGATGGCGATTTTATCGCTATAGGCGTGTTTTTACTCTTTACTCTCACTCGGGTTGTGTGGGATAGAGTAAAGAGTAATAACTTAAGGTGGTGGTACAGTACAATAATTTTAAATGCCTATGTCCTTTACAAATATAAGCTGACTTTAAACAGAACGACGAGGTAAACATTATCTATAGATACTATTCTAATAATATTATAAAGCTGAAGAGTTTGTTTGTATGAACGCGCTAAAGTCATGAACTACTGGCCCGATTGGAAAAATTTTAACAGTTTTAGATAGCCCATTTATTGAGGAAGGCCCATTTATCGGTTATATATTATCACGCTAAGACCAACAGGAGCGGAGCAATACGGGTAAAACCGCACAGCACAGCTAGTACATTATATAGTCTGAAACTTTTACAATAAGCGACAAAATCACCATATTTTCCGATTTTCGTAATCTTTCTCCAAAGCACACCTTATTTTTCAACACATAAGGCTATATTAATGACCTATCAGCACAAAAGTACATATCACGTGTATTCAAAGCGCTCAATATTGGAGGAATATAAACACTCTGAACTTTTACAAAGAGAAATACATTTTCTACGCGCCTTTATTGAAGGTGGAGGTCGTAAAATTCTCTATTTACCTACGTTGATTTAAATTTGAGATAAAGGTACTTAGCATACCTTTTATGACGATAATAAGAATGTTAGTTATAGGAATATTAAGCTAGAAATTTTATATCTGTAGCATGGACCAATATAATATTGGTCCATGATCTGTAGTATCGTTGTATCGTTTACGAAGCTATTGGTTATAGCTAAAAAATGATGCATAAAATTTGGAAACGATGCTTTTAAAAATCATAAGATAAGAGCTAAATAAATAAAGTATGTTTAATTTTTTAATGGATTAGTATTTGAAAACTTTCACATGAGTAATCTAAATGAAAAAGCTCTGAAAATTACGATCTTCAGAAAACTTACAATATGTTTATTTTTATAACACTAATAGAAAATATTGCATTCAAATAACACTTTTAAATAGATAAAAAGAAATTTAAAACTATTATTTTTCCATTCTTTAAAACTTTCTTATAATATTATGTAACGATTCCTCCAAATGGACTTACGCTAGGATAAAAAAGAATAAATCTATACTAATATTATAAAGCTGAAGAATTTTTTGTTTGAACGCGCTAATCTCAAGAACTACTGGTCCGATTTGAAAAATTCGTTCGGTGTTAGATAGCCCATTTATCGAGGAAGGCTTATAGGCTATATATTATCATGCTACGAGCCAAGGAGCCAATCAATGTGAGTAAAACCGCGGGGCACAGCTATGTATTGTTATTTATAAATTTCCACTCCAGTTATTAAGGAACTTTAGATTGTGAAATAGGGAATCGGCTGACTCTTTTGTACGAGGTTGTTAGTTTGAACCGATTGGTGTAAATTCTTTGTTTGAGAAAGCATTGAAAAAGTATTGTTGTTTATTTGAAAGGGTTTCTCATTTGTATTGATTAATTATTCTGATTAAAATCTCTCGGTTTAGTTATATTACACGTTTTAGATTGTGAAGAGGAACTTTTAAATGTGTGTGTGTGTGTGTTGGTACTTATGTGTGTTTTCCATTTTCAAGCAAATAAGATTTTCTTGATTTTCATATTAGCGTATAAATAAAATATTAATAACATTGGATTTGTCGTAAAAATGAACTTTGATTGTGAAATCGATAGGTTCAAACTTATATAATACTAGATTTGAGCCCGCGGCTTCGCCCGCGTTTTGAAAGGAAAACCCGCATAGTTCCCGTTCCCGTGGGATTTCCGGGATAAAACCTATATGTTAATCCAAGTTACCCTCTATATGTGTGCTAAATTTCATTGTAATCGGCTCAGTAGAATTTGCGTGAAAGAGTAACAAACACACACACAAATCCTCACAAACTTTCGCATTTATAATATTAGTAGGATATAGATAACCACGCCGTTAAATATGAATTGCGAAGCCCTGGGCGGAATAAATAGCGTAAAATTAACCTTTAATCTAACATATTATACTTCATGCCCTTATAATTGCCTAATTCTCAAGTATTTCCTACTTCATCTTAATTCTTATTTTTATCAAAACATAATGAAAACGCAACTAAGCAAACTACTAATATAATATGTATCGGAATAACAATCGCCTCGATCGAATATATCACAGACAGAGATTGATTACATTACTGCGTTATAATATATTGATATTACCACGTATTGTTATCATTATTAAGCAATCAATATTATTGCTTTTGTAGGCCATTTATTGGTTTAGTTATTTCATCTTGAAAACATAGCATACAAGATTTCCACCTGCGGCTTCGACCGCGTTTTCAAAGAAAATCCCGCATAGTTCCCGTTCCCGTGGGATTTCTGGGATAAAACCTATGTTATGTGTTAATCCAAGTTATCCTCTATATGTGTGCTAAATTTCATTGTAATCGGTTCAGAAGTATTTGCGTGAAAGAGTAACAAACGTACATACACATACATCCATCCTCATAAACTTTCGCATTTATAATATTAGTAGAAAGAATGGTTATTAATAGGTACGTAGTCTCGTAGACCTAAAAATAGCCACAGTAAAAAATTCTGGATGAAGACATTCCACTAAGGGTTTTTGAGGTAGCAATGTAACAAAGAATAAAGATTAAATCAGATGTCTTTGTGCAAAATGGCCGAGTTAATTGGAACCGACATAGCGTAGGGATTTACGAATTTACCAGAGTTCAACTTGATTGCTATTTTCTTGCGAATGATAAATGCTGGCTTAGCGAATACTAGGAATAACTGAGGCTATTAAGTGTAATTTATTTGGTTAGTATAAAAAAATTGGGTGCAATTGAATTCCGTTTTTTATAACTCACTAGCGGTCCGCTTCAGCTTCGCCCGTGGTACATGTTTACGTTTTCTCTACATAAGAACCATACTCGTACTTCAAGGAATATAATAAAAAAAGAATTATCGAAATCGGTCCACCCGTTCACGCGTGATGCCGTGACCAAGGAAAACGGGTTTCATTTTTATAAATATAGATTGAAACACGCCTATATTTTGAAAATATCCTATATTCCTAAGAGATTAACAAAAAGCTTAATTTAATGCTATAGGTAAAGGGTTCCATATTAATCTTATAAAGAAGATTCTTAAAATATAGTATATATTTATAGCATTAAACTTTTTTTGCTTATTCGTAAAACATAATATTATCAGTAATTAATTACCTAGATACATCATACATCACAATATTTCATCATTTATTTTTATAAATGTTTCATTTACTTTACATACTAAGTCCAATATGAAAAATATTTCCTAGGGCATTGGGATAAAAATAAATCTACTTCGTCACCTTTTTCCATTGATAAATGAATGAGATTTATTATTCCCGGAAAATCCTCCCGGTGTGAATTTTATAAATCCACTTATATCCCATAATTCATTTTATTTTTTACATTTCCTGAACTGTGGCATTTTTCCTTCGCATTTTGTTTTTGAATTCATTAAGATCATCAAATGAAATACCACCTTATTCCTTTATTTTAAGATACATTTTACAGTGAAAATTAGTTGAGGGTGATGACTACTTCGTTAACCTTATTACAAAGTGGTTCAATACATTTAATTAATGAGCCTGTTAAAAATAAATGATCGTTGAAGTCTACAAAATATTCAAAAGAGGTGTTTAATTTAACGGTTTTTAAATAATGTTTTTAATGAACTCATACATTTATGATTTGATCATTATAATAATCAAATATTCCTCACTAGCTTACCGCCCGCGGCTTCGCCCGCTTTGTCTAAAACCTAATAAATTATATACTAAAACCTTCCTCTTGAATCACTCTATCTATTAAAAAAACTGCATAAAAATCCGTTGCATAGTTTTAAAGATTTAAGCATACAAAGGGACATAGGGACAGAGAAAGCGACTTTGTTTTATACTATGTAGTGATTAGTAGCACATATTATTATAACATCATAAATTTACCTCCGATATAAGAAATTACAAAATAATTTAAAAAGCGCCAATCAGAACATTTAACAAAATATTCAAATTCGAATTTAGAATTTCGAATCATTCATTGATAAAAGTTTGAAAACTCATTCGAATAACGACTTATTCGAAATTCGAATTCGACTTATGAGTTATTCGAATTTTATGTAAATGGCTGAAGCGCGCGAAATATATTGTTACGACTTGGAAAATCTTCAAGTAATACTAGTTTAATTTGTTTTGGGGGTCTTATTATTTACTGTTATGACATTGATGGCTATGACTTCCCCTATTTTAAGATTAATATTGGTTGAACAATACTATAATCTTAGTACAAATACTAACTTCTTAGTAGGTACCAAAAAAAATCATATAAAATTTATGTATAATATACATAGCTACCAGTGCCCCTCGATTTTACCCGCATTGCTCCGCTCCTGTTGGTCTTAACGTGATGATATATAGCCTATAGCCTTCCTCGATAAATGGGCTATCTAACACCGAAGGAATTTTTCAAATCGGACCAGTAGTTTACTGAGATAAGCGCGTTCAAACGAACAAACTCTTCAGCTTTATAATATTAGTATAGATATTATGATGAACATAATTATATAGGTAGTTAGTTACTTTTAAACAAAGTCATAGTGACTATTAATATTGATACCATAACTATATCGGATAAATATTACATTAAATAAATAAATAAATAAATATTTCAGGACAATTTTCACACACGGCACGATCTGATCCCATACTGAGCTTTCGCTTGTGTTATGGAAACCAGATGGCTGATAAACATACATATATAATTTTTAAATAAATACTTATATAGATAATTAACACCCAGACACAGAGCAAACATCTATGTTCATCACACAAATATTTGCCCCGGGTGGGAATCGAACCCACGACCTCTGGCTTGGAAGGCAGGGCCACTACCAACCAAGCCAACCGGTCAACATTAATATAGCTATGCAAATATTACGATAAAAGTTTTAATCGCTTTAATTTTTCTCGAGCCCGGAGCAAAAATGTGGTCCTTCGAGCCGAATAAAATTATCTGTGCATGAACGATTCAGATTTTTTTTGTTATGGAATATTTTTATGTTGTTTTATATATTGTAAAGTAGTATCTTAAACATATCCTACTTTATTTTGATACAAATTTTACAAATCGTTAGCATTCTAACGCTAATATAAAGTCTCAATGAATCATTTTTTTTAAACCTTCACGCGTCCTATGCACATTGTTTGTGTGTAACTAAATCTGTATTTTATAGTTGGACGCGTGAGGGATTAAACTCAACCGCCTTCAACTTTTAGAACTAGACACGTTATTGGCTTGCAAATAAAAATAAAATATAATCAAATCGGTTCACCCAGTCGAAAGTGCTGAGGTAACAAACTCAAAAAATTACAACCGAATAGAGAACCTCCTCCTTTTTTGAAGTCAGTTGATAATATTAAGTGTTCAGTGTATAAAAAAAACTTACCAGTATCATCCATATGTACTAGCACTTCAGAATTATTAATCGTAAACGGATCAGCGTGTCTCGGATCTCTCACTCTATCCTGTAAGCTTGCGGAGAAATTGGAAGGAAAGACAAGGATAGCACGAGCTGCACCATGACCTGCTTCTTTCATCGCTATTGCTTCGGTTGGGAAGGATATCTATAAAAAAAAATTAAATATTAATAATTAACAATATAACTCAACTTTATAACGCTCAATTTTTTAATAACTCAACTCCGCGTGAATATTTTTTATGGCCACATTTTAAACTAATTTTTTTATTGTATGGAAGTAAATTAGAAATATATTAGTAACTAGCTGTTGCCCGCAGCTTCGCCTGCGTGGAAAAGATAAATAAACATGATACAAATTTTCATCCCCTATTTTTTTTCCCCTTGGGGGTAGAATTGATCAAAATCCTTTCTTAGGGGACGCCTCCGTCCTAACATCTACCTGCATGCCAAATTTCAGCCCGATCCGTCCGGTGGTTTGGGCTGTGCGTTGATAGATCACTATATCAGTCACCTTTGAGTTTTATACATATATATATAGATTTTAAATGTTTGAACATAACATTATTCTGCAAATAACACTTGATTAAAAACATTATTTTATGATCTCATTTTATTAATGTAACTGCAAAACACCTAAGGAAAGGTGACCCATTTCTTCCCATAAAAACAATATACTAAATGTGCAATTTATTAAATGAACTACCAATTAAAACATTATCAACGAACTTTTTCCAATTACTATGGCACGCCGTTTCTAAGTCTAAAAACATTCCTTTAAAATGTCCACTAAAATAAATAGCTCTAAATTATAAAATAATTGATGCCGTGACTCGGGTCGCCATTTTGTATAATTACGAATTAATTCTTCTGTCCTAGCATTTTATTGTTATTACGTTGTAATTCAACCATTGTAACATGAATTGGTATAATAATTATTAAATATCATGGTATGTTAATAATTGAATCTTAGACAACGTATCATATCATTTAATCAATGAATTATTTATTCATTCTTCTTCTCATTATGGTCCAAGATCCGAATATAGGTCGACCTTCACCGGCGTGATAATAGAATGAGACCAATTTTATAATAAACTAGCGGTCCGCCCCGGCTTCGCCCGTGGTACATATTTCGCAATAAAAGGTAGCCTATGTTCTTTCTCAGGGTCTAAAGATTGTCTGTGCCAAATTTCATCAAAATCTGTACAGTAGTTTATGGGTGAAAACCATACATACATACATACATACAAACCTTTCCTCTTTATAATATTAGTATAGACTAGCTTCCGCCCACGACTTTGTACGTGCATCCCCGTTTTTCCCCGTTCCCGCAAGAATTTCGGGAAATCCTTTCTTAGCGGATGCCTACGTCCTAACATCTACCTGCATGCCAAATTTCAGCCCGATACGTCCAGTGGTTTGGGCTGTGCGTTGATAGATCACTATATCAGTCACCTTTGAGTTTTATATATATAGATGTTAGTCTATTAAAAAATCTATTAAAGATGGGTTGACTGAAAAAATCCTGGACAGGATATTTTTAGTTAAAATTAAGTTAAATTCATTAGGTTTGAAATGAAGGAAATTTAATAAATGTCATAGGTATAATAAACCATTCACTATCATGACTTATTTATCTAGTAACTAGCGACCCGCCCCGGCTTCGCACGGGTGCAATGCTGATACTAAATACACTACAGAAAAACTGTGAACGTTGTATATAAAAACATAGCGGCCCGCTCCGGCTTCGCACGGGTATAAAATATATAGCCGGGCGGCCGGCCGGTACCGCCGCAAACGCTACGTCCCGCAATTTTTAAATCTGTAATATCTTCGAAAATATTCACTTAAATCATACGGCGTAAAGGGCCATATAGATCTATATTAAATGAACAATGTATTCAAGGTATTTAATTGGTTAAGGATTAATGCTGTATTGGTTAAAATCGCTTCGAAAATTAACCATTATTTGTCGTAAAAAGTAAATGACAAAAAAAAGTTATTGTGGGTTATCCATAAGAGATAGACATATACCATCACGGACTTTTCTGTAGACCTTTTCAACGTGTACAATACTTAGTACATTATTTTGATAAAACTCGTAGGGTTCAGCCTGCGTTTGCAATGTAAGCGGAAAAAATGTAATTATTTACGACATCACATTAGAAACCTCAAAAATAACAGTACTTTTCCACTATTTAATGGATGTTATTATACATATAAACCTTCCTCTTGAATCACTCTATCTATTAAAAAAAACCGCATCAAAATCCGTTGCGTAGTTTCAAAGATTTAAGCGTACAAAGGGACATAGGGACAGAAAAAGCGACTTTGTTTTATACTATGTAGTGATTTTGCGTTTAGACATGGACCCTCAATATTTGGTAGTCAGCAGAAACTAATAATTAATGAAAATTCTAACTTGCAAGAAAAGTAATAAAAACATTTAGTAGTAGGTAGTATTAATAGTAGGTACATATATTTATTCCAAATTCCATGCCATATTAAACAAAACATGACTTCTAAATAAAGTAGCTTTTTTGTAGAGAAATAATTTTCACGATACGATTACAACAATACAGTTAGTAACCCTGATAAAGACAAAATGCTAATGTTACTAAGAAATAATGTAGCCTTCTACAGGTAAAAGAAAAAAGTATGTTTTGAATTAAATCGGTACAAACTAAGAATCACATTTTTCTTTTTATAATAGTATAATTTATAATAGCTTACACTTACCAAATTAGACTGCCTTCTCGACAAGAAATCCAAATACTGACAACTAAACATGGTAAGATTCCATTCATACGTTTCAGGGTCTTGAGGGCATTTGTTTCTCGGATAGTCGCAAAGAACAGTAGAACTATTATGGAGCTCATAGTTCACTATCCCAATGGGAACTCCCACGGGATAGTGACCAATTGCAAGGCAGAAAAGCACCATTTGGGATAGTGGTAGACCGATTATGAAGGAGAGAAGTCTGGAAAGAATAAATGTAGGTTAGAAAAATTAGAATACACGCTAAAGTCATGAAATTATTGTATTGTCATCGTGGATAAGAGTACTAAGTTTGAAATAAATCTATCCATCTAAAGATCTCGAGTTTATCTCGAGTTACAGAATACATAATAGCTAAGCTAGCTAAGTAGCTAAACGCTACAGAACGGACACTCTCCGCCTCCCGCCAAAATTAAACACTTACCTCACCCCGCACGATCACGCTATAGATTGGCCGCATTTTTCCGTAAGGACGATACGCAACGAAGATTGACAACATTAATCAAATTGACTTAAAGTAATTTTATTATTTTGGATTTGTGATTATCGTTTTTCGTAGAAAATGGTTAGATATTGTGCTGTTTACGGATGTATTTCATCAGAAAAACGCGAATTTATTTACGCTAGTCACAATTTATGTGCGAACCCTAAAGCGTTAACACACATTTGCACTCTCCACAGTGTGACTGTCAAAATGATAATTTTGTATGGAGTGTCCGGGGTGTGCTCGAGTGTAAAGGAATCGGTTACATACAAACACAAACTTACAAGTGAAGCTAATAAATGCATGATAAAAGAAATTAATTCAAATTTAATGCTAGTAGCGAATCATGTGAGCGGAACTAGAACGAATTTAAAATTAGTTAAAACTTAAATAGTTTTAAATTATTTTTTTCATAACAGTAAAAATTGTAGAAATATAAAAATAATTTAGCTTCATTATCAAATTATTTTAACTTTTGTGGAATTTATGTCGTAATTTACATCGCGTGAATTGAAATATTCTTTTTGTCCTAAATTCTAAAAATTAAACGAATTTAGCAACACATTTTTTCCTTAGAGTAATAATCTTAATTAACATTTCTTATGAATATAATAGAGACGTAATTAAAACATGTTCATCTTATACATTAATGATTTATTATCACTAGCTTTCCGCCCGCGACTTCGCCCGCTCTGTAGAAAATGTCTTTATACTATGTAGTGACAAGACTTACAAAGAGATGGATTTCTGACTGACTGAATACTATTGATTTCTGACATACTATTTCATTAATGTTAATTGAAAGTAACAAATATTTCACTTCTTTTTTTTTACTAATAGCTTCCATTATGCTATTATCACCATGGGATAAAACTAATAAATCTGGTTTGGTTTACTTACCCAAAGTTCCTGAACAGACTCCAAAAGTTCTTCCAAATAAGCGCTTTCATGTGGTGCCACTTCATTGGCTTGATCCTCTCCAAGCATCCTTCTGGAGGGTCTTCTTCTGGAGGTAAAGCTTCAACTGGTGACGTCAGTTCGGTTATCACACTCCTGCCTTTGCTACTCATGGACACATTGTCACCGAATTCACCAGATATTTCACCGATTTCGTCGTCTACGTCTATTGCTGTTGGATCCTGGAATTTTAAACAAATCTTTAAAAATTAGTTCTTTATTTTCTTTCTTTTACTAGTCTTAAACTAGTTTGATAAATCAAAATGTTAATATTGCTAAACGCATAACTCTAGAATGGCTTGACCGATTCGACAAATATTTTTTTTTTTACTTAAGGTCCACGGAAAAAAAATATAGTTCAGATAGTCTTGGATTTTTTTGTTATTAATTGAATTTATATTCATGCATTATTTAAAAATTTTAGGAGCATTCTGTATTCCTTGTATATATAAATTATAAGCACTTATAACTGTGCCAAATTTCATACTCCTCCGACTGCCAAATTTTCTTTAAAAATTCGTATCAAGTTTTTACTTCAGGTTATATGTGTATGTTATACCTATATTTAAATACAGATAATGCTTGTGATTAGATTGTAATTTATATAACTGTTGGATTACAATTAGTATTTATTATGAATAGCTACAACATCATGCAATCTTCCGTGTCCTCCAAGAATGTAATTAAAACAATAACAACCTTGGCATTCGTGAAATATTTTATGACATGATAACCGTAATAGTTATTAATAGGGCATAGCAGAACATTAATTTTAATAATCTTGAAAAACTTCGTCGAGGTATTTCGCTTTACATGATTTGATCGATATAGGTATATCTATCGATATTTAATAACAAAATTACAGAATATGCAGCCATGTTGATACAAAACCATATTAATTTTATATTATCACAATAATCATTTTATAATACCACAATCATGATATCAAATTAATTGTCCAACATAAAAAAGGAAAATAGCGTGTTTAGATTAGATAACAAACAAAAAATTGACCCGATTGACTCTTTTATAGTAAACACGTCGATTTTTACAACAGTGTCAATGTATCTACCCCATACCCCTACTAAATACACTAGAAAACATATCCCCAAAAGAAAAAAAAAATGGTTGCCTGTAAAGTCGGTTTTACGGGCGAAGATTTTACGTGACAACGTCTTTTTCTCGATCATAGTTGAGTGGGAGAGAGACGCAAGGCATTCGGCGGGCCTCTCTCTCGTTCGGTGACTCATCGTAACGTTACCGAGCGTTACACTTTTTCATAAGTGACTCCCAGCCGCAACCTAATTTAAGACGTTGTCACGTCAAAAAATAAGTGTGTCACTCGAGGACTGCCGCGGTAAAGCTATTGCATAGCATCGCTTCGCTGTGCCGGTTGGAGTGGTTAGGTTTTTTCGTTACGGAATTTTTACATTCGGTCGCCGCGCTCAAGGCCCGCGATAGAAGCTATGCAATAGATTAAAAACACTTAAATAAATATCATTTTATACATAATCAATTTACTCACAGGAATAGCCGGTATCTCCACTTTTTCCACCACATCAGCAAGAATACTGGATCGTCTTCTTTTCCCCATATTCTGTAACACTGACAGCTTCAAGAAGACATCTTCTAAGCTCTCTGCTTGATAGCGGCGTATTAGTTCTGTTGGTGATTCTTCTGCGAGGAACCGACCGCCACGCATTAGACCGATCTGTTGATAAATATATAGTGTTATAATCATTTTTTTAATTGACTATGTTACCAGGCAAATAAATATTGTGTTCGTTCTTTGTTATTGTTTTCCTTGGTTAAATTACCTTAAAGAGATGGCTCCGTAGCCATAAGGTCGCCTATTGTGCAATTTATGTGTATTTCAATTTGTGTAATTTCTTTAATTTGTTGTGTAAAATAAAGCTTTCATTCATTCGTTCGAAGATAGGGAGATAGCTGTATACCCCTGCTCTGTCCGGATAGACATTTTTGTAAGTTTATCTAATTTATAAAAGTTTTTCCCCTTCCGAGCGGAGAAAAAATTCAACAAAGAAAAAAATCATTAAAATCCATTCAGGATTGTTTTAGTTTCTGTATCTCCTGTGTATATTAAAATAATGTCTGATAACATGCTAAAATATCGGTGAATTATTTCATTTCTAGGAGCGATTTACTCGTATACCTAAGTTCATTTGAATCATCACACTATTAAATAAGCCTTGGTTTATTCTCTTCGGTTTCTCTATCTTTGTTCAGAGTTATTTATAAAAACAAAACTTATTTTATATGAAAATTATTACTTCATTTTAAACTAAAAAGTCTCTACATATTATTCACATTGTTACAAATTGTATCAAAATATAAAAATGTTCAGCGTATCTTATCATTTTTTAATGAAACACTTTCATGAAAATACAAGAATGAAAACTGAAGTTTTATTATTTATAGCAGAGATAAAGGCTCGTAAAATTATAGTGTTTTCAGCTTAATAAAGATAGTATTAAGATAACTCAAATTCATGTTTGAGACTTTGCAACAGTGTTTTTTTAATAAAATTAGTAAAAAATTAAAAATGGACGATGTTATTATAAATATTAGGGAATTAGTTAAAAATGTTACAGATAACGCCAATTTAGTTTTTTTTCAGGGTTTTTATTCAGGTTTATCAATGTAATACTACAAAATAGAAAAGTTGCATCTCATTGCCTACAGCCATCTTTATAAAAAAAATAGTAAGGTTTATAATATTTAAATACGTTTGTAAAAAAAACATTATTGTACCTATTACTTGCTGCCTGTACGTACGAAAAAGCGTATTTCCAAACTATACAAGGCCAGCACGCAACGGTGTGAAACTAATCACGTATAGTTTGGAAATAACTTTTTTACAAAGTTCTTCCAATCTATACAACAGTAGTACGCAATTACTCGCGTATACTTTGTAGTGAAGTAAGTAAGAATAGCGCTCCAAAACATACAGCGCCAGTACGCATGCGGACTAATCGTGTATGTTTCGGAGTAAGCGCGCAGTCTTTCCATTGCTCGCGTTTATATTATTGTATTGCTGTTTTTAAATCTATTATTACAATGCATGCGTATGTAATGTTGCGTACTGATCGTTTATTTTTTGTATCGAGGATGCTTGTGTCTTCGTTACCGACTATACTGCACGACTTACAATTGACAATAGTGCTAAAATGTAAGAATCTAATAAGTCCAGAAGAAGACGGTTGCGAGGCGACGGAGCCCCGCGAAGCGGGGCTCCTATTTTTGTGTAGTTAAAAAAAAACACGAACCTAACCTAACCCATAGGTACCCTTATCTGTTACCTATTTATTTACCTAAGCTTACCTAATAATATTTTTATTCCATATTTTACTGAATCAATAGTAATCAAGAAGAATAAAAGTAGATAGATATAGCTGTACAAGTCTGATTACCTATATATTTATTATTTTCGCTCAAGCGTAAGTGGTGTAGTAGGTATATTTAGTTATATTTTGCGTACTGATCGTGTATAGTTTGGAACGAAGAAGCAAGCATCCGCGTTACAAAGTATACACGATCAGTACGCAAAATTCGTGTATATTTTGTAATAACAAACTTAAAAACAGCATTACAAAGTATACACGAGCAGTTTCCTATGGTTGCGTTCTGGCTATGTATAGTTTGGAAATACGCTACGAAAAAAAAATTATTATATTTTTGGAAAGGATATAAATTAGACAATTTTATAATGTTTTCAGTGAACTAAAACTGGTTATATAAATAATAAATAACTTTTTTACTCACAATGTTCGCCTGTTTCGTCTCGTCAATATAATGAGTGGTGATTATCACGGTTGTTTTGCCGCCCTTCGTTATATCAACCATGTGATCCCAGATACTGAAATATTGCAAAATAGAATTCAAAAAAAACTACATCTAAGTACTACGTTTTTCAATTTATTAGGGAAGTATATAAAAGATGTTAAAAATTTTGAAAATATTGCATGAAGAATAAAAAAAAACTTTTAGTAACTAGGTACTCTATATTAGTTGTTATTTTTAGTCCTATTTTTTATCTTATATTTGAACTTGTTTCGGTAATTCCAGAGATTCCGACAATCGCACTTACAAACGTACAAATATAAAATCTACACTAAAATGTCACTTTTTTCAAAGCATTTTTTCATTTTTTTTTTTTAAGTATTTTAAGTAATTTTTTTTTCGTACATAAAAAAATTGCAAATAAGAACTTACCTTTGTCGCAGCACAGGGTCTACTCCGACAGTAGGTTCGTCAAGAATAAGTAATTCTGGTTCGTGGAGTAAAGCAGCTGCTAAAGATACTCGTCGCTGCTGACCGCCGGACAGAATTTTTATTTGTCTAGAAAAAAAATAATAGTAATGTGTCAAAAATATCTAAAAAATGTAAAAACAGAATTTTAATGATCTACATTGTACAGGAATTAGAGAGGCTCTAATTCACAATCATAACATATAGAAATCGTTATTTATAATTTTCAAATCTGTAAATTTAAAAACAATATACAGGGTGTCCCACTATTGGTATGCTAAGCGCGAAGGGACTCGTAGATTTGCATACACTGATCACGTAAAAAATACTGAAACAACAAAATCACGTCAAAAATTTTTTGCTAAATTTTTCCTTAAAATCCATGTTTTCTTCTCTAGCTTCGCGCAGCCGGCATATACCGCTTCGCTAATGTGAGGATTTTGTCTATGAAATCATAATCTTAAACGAAAGCTCACGTGCGGGTGGCAAAGTTGGGCAGGTTGCTTATTAGGGGTGTATACATAAAGTTTTAAGAATTCATCTATTTGAAAATAAATGCGTCTGGAATTTTATAAGTATTTTTTACGTGCTCAGCGTATGCAAAACTATAACCTCGAGCTTTGTATACTTACCGATGGTGGGACACCCTGTATAGGGTGCAGGCATAAAACAAATTCAAATTAATGTGTAGGCACATAAAAATATGTACAAGTAGTTACATAGCTAATTTATTTTTTAAGTCTGTTAAAAACAACTTCACTAAAATCATTGATTATAGCGCTAAAGTGATATGTATTGGATGATGGTCTGTTACATCGAGCATATTAGCAATATGCTCGATAATCTGTTACCTACTTCAAAAAGCATAAAAAGCTTGTTTAACAAATGCATAATTTCTATAGTTTATTCAATAATAACTATTTATGATTTTTAAACGTTGAGAGTTTATATTTTTTCATATTGCTCATACTCAAATAAATCAAAAACCTTAAAATTAATATTCTACTAACCTAGTAGGATTTGGTAGTTGCAGCAAATCTACCAAAAAGTCGATCCTCTCTTCCACCTGTTTAGTTGTCATTCCAGATATCCAGCCGAAGTATATCATCGTCTCCCGGATCGAAAATTCGCCGAATAACGCAATTTCCTGTAAATAATTGTTATTTTAGCGGTATATTGTTTTTGTTTAGTTTTAAGAATTGCACAAAATATTTAAGGGGTGAACATTAGCTAGTGGCTATTTACTGATTCAACAAGAGACATTTTTAGTAGATTTTAAATATAAATTTCTCCTGAAATATAAAGATTTCAATCATGTTTGATCGCTATTTATATTTTTTGAAAACATGTACAAATCTTGAATAGAAAATCTGAGCAGGATATTATTTATTTTATAACATTGACATCACAAACCCATGTGAATAAAATAACCAAGTTTATTCACATAATACGGATGCTATTCTTTCAATAATTATAAATTACGCCATTCATGACACTTCAAACATAATAATATTGCATGTATAATGTGTCATTAAAATTAAACGCATTATAATAGTGTTCATAAAATGTTATCAAGATTGTTCGTGAATTTGAATACGACGTAGTTAATTTTTAGTTATTGAAGTACTATCCGTGGATGTTAATTTTGGCATTATTTACTTTAGGGCTGATTTTTCAATCCTTGGTTAAAACTCATTCGTCGAATAATGTGTAAAACTACCATTTTAAAAACGTATTCTAATTGCCCGTATTTGACAGTTTACGTGACATTTTAATATTATCGTGTAATACTTTATTGGACGGATAAGTTTTATCCAAGCATTGAAAAATCGGCCCTTAATCTAATAATTTGAAAACTTACAAATTTATTTTAATGCTGTAATTTAATATATACATAAACCTATCTAATATTTTCCAATGTCATTGGATTGAATTCTTTTGAATTGGAAAAAAGCGTTGTTTTCAATTGCTATTAGCAATAATAATAATTACAAGAAAAGACTGTAGTAGGTACTATAAACAAGACTTTTTCAGTTTTTTAACAAATTATTAACATATTTCTAAATAATTTACGTTTTTATTTTAACTGTTTTTCTGATAAACATTTCATTTTTAACGAATGGAATGGAGAAGGACTCTAAAATTACAGATGAAAAATAGCTTTATGTAAATTGGTTTCATCCGGTAAGGGTGGACACTTAATATTTTCTCGTGTTCCTTCCCTTTATTTTAGACGGAAATATTATATTATATTTAGGAAAAAAATTATGAATTTTGATAGATTAAATTACTAGAACATTTTATGAAAATCTAATTTGAAAAATTGCTGTGTTTCCTTTTTAACATTTTTTATAGAAAACAACAATTATATAATATTGAAATACTTATAATTTCTCAATTAAAATAAACTATTTACTTACGAGGTACGTTTAAATTTTTAGCAAGTTAAGCAAGTACCTACACAAAATTATTTATCCTTGATAAAAATAAATAGCGATTTAAAATTATACACATACATATATCTAATTGAAAGAAAAAAAAAATCCTATCTATCTAAATAAGTAAAGATTGAGCTTAATTCCTCAATAATGACCAACAAAACAACCTATTCATCAAAGTTCCTCACTTCATTGCTATTCAATATTACAATGGAAGACCAAATCTACTCGCAATTCATTGAACAAAGTTGGAAAAACCACTTAAAACTTTGAATCTTTCCTTTCTTCGCTTCAAAAAGTCCATTTTCATAATGCATTTTCATATTAAACGACTGTACGGAAGTTACGTCATATATTTAAAAAAACCGGCCAAGTGCGAGTCGGACTCGCGCACGACGGGTTCTGTACTATGGAGACCCCCCCCCCCCCCTTTAATATAAATATATTTAGTATTTTTGATTTTTAGTATTTTTTGTTATAGCGGCAACGGAAATACAAACGTTTGTGAAAATATCAGCTTTCTAGCTATCACGGTTTATGAGATACAGCCTGGAGACAGACAGATAAACAGATAACGAAGTCCCAGTAATAGGGTCCCGTTTTATCGTTTCGATAAAGAACCCTAAAAAATCTTTTTGAATTGAAATGAAGTGTTGTGACGGAACGCGCAGTTAAAGTTTTGATGGGTCATTTTTTCAGCAAACTTTAATATAGTATTGAATAATAATAGTTTATTTGAAATACATTATAATGTACATATTATGTGTATTAGTTTTACGGCTACAAGATTATTTTTAAATTTTATCAAGGTAACAATTAATACCCATCTTACTCTTACGTTCTTACTAGAGGTTGCTCTTGGCAGACTAATATCTGTACAATACTATAATAATTTTTAAAACACGCGAATCATAGGTCCTGTTTCTTTATTTGTGTTTATCATAGCTAAGGTACAACTCCAACACTTGCTGATTTAGGCCGGTTGCAGAGCTTCACCGACCATCAGTGCGTACGTCAGTCGCGCTTGTCATATGTACTATATAAAATATAATATAATAAAAATAATTTAAGTCGCGCGGGTGAAAAGCTATTTCTATTATAATCTCGATATTTACCTGTGGCATATAACCTATCCTAGGTCCTGGAACTCCACTCCCAGGACTTCCAGGTCTTCCACCAAGCACCCAGATTTCGCCAGCATTCAGCCGTCTTCTGCCAACTATACAGGAAAGTAATGTGGTCTTTCCACACCCTGAAGCTCCGAGAAGACCGTAGCTGTAATAAAGAAGGGTGTTTTATTTATCTGTACTATTATTAGTTACTAGCTTTCCGCCTGCGGCTTCGCCCGCGTTTTCAAAGAAAAACCCGCATAGTTCCCGTTCCCGTGGGATTTCCTGGATAAAACCTAGCCTACATTACTCGTGGATAATGTAGCTTTCGAATGGAGAAAGAATTTTTAAAATCGGTCCAGTAGTTTATGAGCCTATTCATTACAATCAAACAAACAAAGTTTTCCTCTTTATAATATTAGTGTAGATTACTATTTTCTAAACAAAATATATGTTATGTTTATTATATTTTATTAATTTGTTTAGACTATTTTCTAAGTTTATTACTAGCTCTCCGCTATAAATTATATACTAAAACCTTCCTCTTGAATCAGTCTATCTATTTAAAAAACCGCATCAAAATCCGTTGCGTAGTTTTAAAGATTTAAGCATACAAAGGGACATAGGGACGGATAAGGCGACTTTGTTTTATACTATGTATTGATAAATTCGTATCTAATTATGACTATTTTTGTATATTTATTAAGTAGATCGAGTTATTTGCTGGCAATCGGGTAGAATTCCCTTTTAATACCGAAAATTAACTCTAGTTATAACCGTTTTTCTTCTTAGATTCTTAATGTACATAATATCTAAAAAAAATGTATATTAAAGTTTCGAATATGATAAAGGGCATGGTTGTTTTAATTTTTTTATTTTACAATCAGGTTTTTCGGAAAAAAATCATGAACTGAGGTCGATTTTTGGACTTTAAACCAAAACGCTAAGTCAATATAACGTCAATTATTGTAGTGTTTTTACAGTGTGTTTATGAAATTGAAACACAGGGCATGGTTGTTTTAAATTTTGATTCCATATCCAAATATCTTTTTAATAATTTTTATACGTACTTTTACTACGGTAGATTCGCGCCGGCGCGGTCCCCCGATCCCGCCTTGTAAATCACCTAGCAAGGTCGCTAGCCCCTATTATGGCCTTAATAACAACTTAACCAATATTTTATTTAGCTGAAGCTTGTTTGTTTGTGTGGTTAGTTGAACGCCCTTATCTCAGAAATAACTGGTTCGAATAAAAAAACTTTTGTTGTTGTGAAGGTATGATTAAAAGGAGCACAACAAGATGAAAAAAAATGTTGAAAATTACGCGGGAAAAACCGAGTCTAATTTGATTTCCACGCAAAGACGCACACATAGTTATTTATAAAATCCAATATAGTAGTGTTATTGCCAATGTGAGAAAGGGATGGCGCTAGACGACCTATATAGCGCTGTCATTTATCCACACTGGAAATAATACTGCTTTAAGCAATATGTATGATCATCTAGTTTCGCATATCGATTTTTAATTTTATTTATTTATTCGTATATCACAACGAGATATTTTATACAGGGTGTCCCAAAAAGTAGTGATGAACGGAAGCTGGGAGGTAGAGGACCTAGAGGGCTATCCGAATCCATGTATGTTATGCGATTTTTCGTATCTTCGGAGTTATATATCACTACTTTTTGGAACACCTTGTATATGAGATATCATCATAACGATTTTTCTAACATAATCCATATTCAGCTTACGGTGCATATACATCAAACGAGTGAACCCCACTATGTCAAATTCTTTTAGTGTAAACAGGCGTAGAGCATTCTTTCGTTGTTCGTGCGTTCCAAGAGATTCTATGCAATGTTCTAATACTGAACAATACTGAATACGAGATTTCGTTTACACTAAAAGATCACGAAAGAATGCTCTTGCTCTAACTCTAGTTCTATGTTCGTTTGGTTTAAATGCACCGTTAGATAAATCATTATTTTAGTGTTAGAACAAAGGATTTAAAACCATCAAACCGACTCACGCTTGACCTTCGTTGTCTGTTCGTACAATGACCTTGTAAACTTCCCGCAATTATTAATAGGCTTATAATAATTAAAGAAAAAAGTATTTTACGCTTAAGAATGTTTACAAATTGATCATTAAGCTATCGAGTCTTGAAATTGATATTTTTGGTTTTATGGCATTCAAATGCTTTATTTGCTTTATTGCATGCTATTCAAATGCTAGGGTCACGAGTGGCTGAATTGGTCAGGCATCCGCCCCGGAATGGCGCGAGAGGATGCGGGTTCGAGTACCGCCTCGTGATCGAATTTTTTCTATTCTTTATAAAACTATCGAGTCTTTATTTTAATGAGAATAAAAAAATACGTTAAAATATTAACTCTTTTAGAATATAGAGAGATTTAATAATAAAATAGAGAGAAATTAATTAAAACAAAAGATGTATTGTATCTTTTTTCTATCTTTTATATACAACAAAAGATAGAATAGATAGATATATAGAAATATATTATATCGCATGTCAATACTTATGAAAATAAACAAAATATATCATAATATTTACAGATATAGTTTTCTTATGACATTATTACACTTTGATTACACTGTTCTATAAATATACAACGAAATGTTGGAATATCCAGTTGCTTCCAATAATAGCATTGTATTTTCGAATAAGTATAATTTTTATTAATATCTTAAGAATAAATAGAGATGACAAACATAGTAAAATAACCTAAAATAAATACATAATTAATTATAGTATTTTGTTTGAAAAACATTAATTTGCTCGTATTTCGAATTTGATATTATAATCCTTAATTATAATAAGGGATAATTTAGGGTACATTAAGTATTCTCTTCCTGTAATCCTATCCAAAATCCCTTTTGGGTTTTAATACGCAAGTTATTATTAAATTTATGGGTCGCGTTTGCCACGATTATAATGAATACTAGCTTTCTGCGCGCGACTCCGCTCGATTCATAGAAAACTTAACAAATGAGTAGGTACTTAAACCTTACTCAAGTACCAATCTATCTATTAAAAAAAAACCTCATCAAAATCCGTTGCGTAGTTTTAAAGATCTAAGCATACATATGAACGGACAAACAGCGACAGCAACTGTGTATTATACTATACTTATAAAATGATGATAAGTAACCAAATTAATTTGTATTAGTAGTAGATATTTAGTTCTTATGAAAAATACATTTTAAACAACTAAAATGTTAAAATCTAAAACATAAAGTTTATTTCATAGCGTAAACCTCGGTTAATAGAATTATAATCTAAAAAATAATAGAAATATAACTTTTAATATAATAAATAGCAAGCCCGACAAACGTCGTTATGAAAAGCAATAACAAGTTTTTTAATATAGTTAGTTGAATATTTTCCGACATATTTTATCTAAAAAAAACCTTATTCGGACTTATAACAAGGTTTTTAGTAACAGCAGTTTACAATTACTTTGCAATGTTTGATGATTCATTACTTCTAATTATTATTTGTATTAAATCTTCTTCTTTAAAAGTAATATAAAGAGAAAATTTTGTATTTTTGAATGTTACGAATAAAGTATATTAATAATTACTCTATAGATTTACCCCATTACAAAGTTACCTACATATTTACCGAGTAACCTGTAACATAGGAAAAATATACCCGGGCAAAGCCGTGACAAGAAGCTAGTTATAACTGTATCTTTACCCGTGAGATCCTAATTAAAAGTTTATATGCTAATCCACACCATAATCTATCTCAATGTCAAATTTCATGCAGATCCTATCAGCCGTTTTGAACAGCCATTAAAAAGTATAAAACACACATCCATTCTCAAAAACTTTCACGTAGTAATAGACAAAGTAGGATTAAATAGGGCGGTTTTGTTGGATTTCAAATATGATTAAGTTTTAAGATATTTTTCATTTATTTTAATATAGAGAGCTTTATCAGTCGCTTAGCCAGTGTAAAAAGGCTCGTACTAATTTTTGTCCATATAATTATAAAGAAAATTTATGAAAAGTCGAAGGGGGTTTCACAGGTTTTTAAGCTATTGCATAGCTTCTATCGCGAGCCTTGAGCGCGGGGACCGAATCGAGCAATTCCGTAACGAAAAAACCTCACGCTCCCCACTCCGACGGGCTCGGAGGTGTGACTTGAAGGCATGCTATGCAATAGCTTTACCGCGGCAGTCCCCGAGTGCCACACGTCTTTTTTTTAATATGGTATATTTCAAAGTATATTTCGGTCAACATTCCATAATGCAATGACTTTTCATAATGCATATCTTAAAATTAAAATTTATATGAGAAAAATTAAGTTTGAATTAAGAAAAACAACTTACATAGTACCCTTAGGCACAGTCATGTTCAATCCATCCAAAATGACATTAGGATTCTTCTTCGGCCCATACTTCTTGTGGGCACGTCTCACACAAACCGCCTGCTGTTTCCTCGACGAAATCGTCGACTTCTGTGTCTTCAGCATTCGGTTCCTCCTCATAGCCAGCTCTTCTTGAATCGTGGTGGCCGGTCGATGTGAATCTCGCACATCTTCGAGCGATATGGTCGCCCCTTCGTTGTCGTAGGCCGGCATTGCTGTAAACAAAATTGGGTTTATTTATTGATTTGATAAAGCTGTATCTATATACTAATATTATAAAGAGGAAAGGTTTGTAATTATGTATGTATGGTTTTCACGCATAAACTACTGGACCGATTTTGATGAAATTTGGCACAGACAATTTTTAGACCCTGAGAAAGAACATAGGCTACCTTTTATTGCGAAATATGTACCACAGGCGAAGCCGGGGCGGACCGCTAGTCTATATATATTTTTAGGTACTTATATCCTTATATTTCCTGCTTAGTATTAAATTTAAATATATCTGTAGGTACATCTAGCTTCTTATATTATATTCTTACTGATATAATAAATGCGAAAGTGTTTTTGTTTGTCTCTCTTTTGCGTCAAATGGAGCGATTTTTTATATGATTTTTGTTTTTGGAGACAGTTAAGAGGCTAACGATTTATTGGCTATTTTTTACGTGGTTAAACATAGCATTTCCATCGGAATTTCCTTTATTTACAAAGCCAAGATTGAAAAGGCTATATGTATAAAATAATGTCATGTTAGTAACACCGTATATTACTCAAGAACGGTTGAACGAATTTTATAGATCTGTTGGATAAGACTCCTCTCTCGAAGAAGATTAGGATTTTTTTTAAGTTTGTTAAAAAATATCACAGGTTACAGAAATGTCTACTGGGGCGAACAACGAGTTCTTTATAATCTAATATTTAAACAATTTTTACGATGTGTGATATGTATATTAAATTAAAATTTGGATAAACCAGTTTTTTATTAGTCACATCAAAATTCCAACTTCTTCATGTAAATAGATACTTGTAGGTACATTTACTTCACTTTTAAATCAATACCTTTAATTCAGTGTGTATTAAATTCTACTCTAGCGTATTAAATCGGACAGTTTATTTGATGATATTTCACGTAAATTACTGAAATAATTTGTATGAAATATTAATTATTCATGAATGTATTATTAATAAATTACTAAAAAAATTTATTTAGAAAACAAGAGCAAATGCTAACACAATTGTAATTATTATGATATCGCAAAGCATTTATTATGTAGATTGTAGAGACAAAAAATTTTATCTATTATAAAAAAAATAATAAGCGATACTAAATATAATATTTTTATAAGTATCATTATTTTATAGGATTTTCAAACCAAGGTTACAAACATACAAACAAAAACTAATTACACATTTATTCACAGGTCATGCAAGTGTTATGGAAAATCACAGGTTTTATCAGAGAATAAAATAATTATCGTCCATTTGTAGTAAATGCGTAAACACCACAGAACTATAATGTAAACACTACATAATGACGTCAATTATTTTTTATATTTAAATTATAATAGTATTAAAAATATGTTTTTTTTTATCTAATTTCTTCAAAACAAGTTGCATTTGTCGTATTCTTCAATTTAAGCTTGCTAACTTCTATTCTAAAGTTTATCTACTGAGCCCCCAAATAAAAATAAGTCTGTACGTAAATTTTGATAATACATGAAACAAATTAAATATGTATTGCCAAAAAATTTAATCGAAATCGATCCAGCCTTTTAGGAAGAGTTCAATGATTAAAATACGCAAAATCATTGAGCAAAGGTACCTATGTTATTTATAATATTTTTACTCAGATCTGGGGGCCGAGACAAATGGCAGAGGAATTGAATAACGCGGAATAGAATCCGCTATCGAAACAAATTGACATAAGCTTTTTATTTCATAGCGTTTTGCTAAGGATTCGGTCACCCTTACGACGACGACGTCAACAAAATATCAATAATATATAATATATAAATATCATAAAATATCGTCCAGCAGAAATTAGACTTTTGAAATATTACATTCTACAGATGTTCAATAAATTTTGTGCAATATTCAGTATTTATATGAATAATATCATTAAAAGAGTTTAAACAAAATATTTTAAAGTCAGTGATCAATTTAATAAATTATCAAATTACTATCTTCCGGAACCTATAAATATATTCTAAATTCGTAGGTAAATAAGTTCAGTATAACAGGTAAAATAAACTGTATATACCTTTTAAATATTGAAGACATTATTTTATATCATAATATCTCTTAACCAGTATTTTTAAAACTAGATTACAATTCCAAAACATATTTGGTGACGCAAGGATAACAACAGAATGAAACCTTGACGAATAAAAAAACAAATTCAAGTTTCTTATTAATTATATTCCATTTTTGCAAAAAAAAACTTTTCTTGTTTTCTCTTACTTACATATAATATGTCTCTTACTTACATATAAGTAATATGACAATTAATAAAAAAACACTGACTATTTTAATGAACATCAATAAGTAAAAATTTATGACAAAAAAAATTGGCGCTAAAATCGCTGTCATTGTGATTCCACAGATAATACAAAATATTAAATGACGCAACAGAAAGAAAACCATAGATTATAATTCGTAAACCTATATAAAAGCTTCATATATAAAAGATAATATTTTTAGGACTTTCCTGACGATATTGCTTACAAAATTTGATGTTATTGTTTTGTATTTCGTGCCATCTAATTTTAGGTTGCTATTTTACGAAGACCTTTATTTGTAAATCTTATTTATAGTCTTCCTGCTCCTTCAATAACCAGGTAAAAAATAAACTCGTTGTTTTCTTAAAACCAATAATTAAAGTATAAATATTAACTCATATTATGCAATTCTTGACCAAAATGTCATGCCGAGGTCCCGTTTTTGTAAAATAAAAAGTCGTTTTCTTTCAAGGCAAATCGATTACGCTTTAAGTTTCATGTATATTATTATCTTAAACACAAAGTTATCAATAACTTATAATAATCCAGGGAAAGCAACGGACGTTTTTTTTTTTATATATAAGATGTAATGAGAAAGACAACTAGATAATTCCTCCTTAGAAATACATTCCTTGTAGGTACCTACTTACAAATATGTATATTGTACATACATATTATATAGGCTCATACGCTATATACATAACTGAAAAAGCGCCTTATATTTTACTAGTTGCGTTTCCTGGTTTCACCCGCGTGGCTCCGCTTCTGTTGGTCTTAGCGTAATGATGAATGAATGATAAATGGGCTATCTAATACCGAAATAATTTTCAAATCAGATTCAGTAGTTCCTGAGATAAGCGCGTTCAAACAAACAAACAACAAACTCTTGAGCTTTATAATATTAAGTATAGATGATTATAACTAATCTGGACTCGCTGACTAACTCTCTTCATAGAACCATTTTAAAATATAATTAATCTATTAATTATTCCATCACTTTCATAATCCAATGAGACTGAAATTCCAACAAGACCGGAAAGCAATCAACCAGAAGGCTTCTAAAATTGTTAACCTTATACATATAAATAATATCATTACCCCATATATTTATATCTCAAAACTCAAGGGCCTCTTCCAATTAACAAGACTATGACAGGGTATTCCCAAACCGTAGGCCGTTTCTAAATAATTTTACGTCAATAATCTTAATGTTTTATACATTATGGGATTTAAATTACTTGATTAAATATATTACTAAGCGGTTGGTAAAGGAAAAAATAACATTTGTAGGTGATAATTAATTCCAAGCAATATTTGTCGGTAAGGTGTGAAATGAATGTCGTAAACTAGCTATGTACTTCTAACACAATATACCTATATAAAATTGTCGTGTCACAATAATAGTTACCATACTCCTCCGAAACGACTGGACCGATTCTGATGAAATGGGTGCCTATTGGGTAGATCTGAGAATCGGATATAATTAGAATAGCTTTATAATATTGTAAGTATAGATTTCATTTTCTTACTAATTTTTAAGTTGTATTCGAGTTCTTCCCATTTCTTATTATATTACTCATTCAATATGGCTTAGTAATATTGCATTAGATTCCTATAAAAATCGGGTTTTTCGGAGCTGGAATCACCTAATTTCTGGTTTTGAATAAATTATTGTAATTTATTTCAATCATAAAAAATAGACACTGATTTCTTGTTATTCTTTATTTTTTCCGTTTTAATATAAACACTTTCAAATATGTGGTCTATGGTCTATACTTTACTCTATGGTCAAACAGACAATGACCTGTAACATGTATACGAATATCTCAAATCATTTGAAATAAAAATAGATTTTGTTTCCGTTATTCAATCAAGATACGCATAAATTAATATCTATCACGCCAATAGACACAAAAAACTTGTTTGTAACATTGTAGATAGTATCATTTAACTTTACATGACGTCAAAATCGCGGCAATTCTTTGAAATTTGTATTGACGTCATTAAAATATGTTTTGAATTTCAAACCTGATTGCATTGATACATTATAAGATTTTGTACGAGATAAAGTATGAATATTAGCGTAATAATATTAATAGCTTGATGTTCTGTTTTATTCTCCAAAATCGTAAGTAATGTTCATGGACCATAGACAACCATTTTGGTAGAGTTAAATCTGTAATGGCGGACAACGATCAGCTGTTTTCGATAACTTATTATGCAATTATAATTTAATTCAAGGGTACTGATAAACTGACATATTCAAGTAATTAATATATTAAATATTTTGTTAGTTTAGTAATTTTTATATAAAAAATATGATGGAGTCATAGCGTATTTCCGTGCTCTATGAGAGAAAATTGAACAAATGTTTTTGTTAATATTGTAATTAGATTATAATTATTATAACAGGAAATATACATAAAGCAAGGTGATAAATATATGATTTGCATTTAATCTCTTAATATATTCATGAAATGCCACAGTTTCTAGTCAATTACTAAAATAATTTATGTGATATGAAATACAGACAGACGTCATGTATATTCCTAAAAGATATATATTTCTATCTTATATACGTCATATACGCCGTATACGTCATTATTTCTTTCGTAAATTCCCACAGGGTAATTCCAAATTGTATTTTCTTTATTCTTCATTTCTCAGGCGCTAATTCTTGTTTTTAATGTTAATGTTATTAATAATCCAATCTTTATTTATAAGATGTTATTAAGTTTATTCCAATATAGGTATATATTTATATGTGTATAATTAAGTTTGCTTTAGCCTTTTTAAATAAAACTGTAATTAAATGTTCTTGTACATTAAAATAACATCATGAAGTCACATTTGTTAAGTTCTTTTTTTGCTTCAAATAAAAACAACATTTCATATAACCTCGGTGAAAAATCAAATAATTTGCTTTTGGGTCAACCCCGATGTAATCCAATCTATTACCCCTAATTCGATTTATTTTGTTAGAGTACCTTTATTAGTTGGTCATAAATAAAGTGAAGTTAGTAATAAAACACTCAAACAAAAAACTAAGTGTAATATTGTGTTGGTCGTAAATATACAAAAAAGTGTATTTGTTTGTTTTTACGATAATGTAAATGCCATATATGGTCATACCATGACTATTCGGGAAACTTTGCTCTTAGAAAGATACGTATGAATTAAATCTATACTACTATTATGAAGCTGAAGAGTTTGTTTGTTTGAACGCGCTAATCTCAGGAACTACTGGTCCGATTTGAAAAATTCTTTCGGTGTTAGATAGCCCATTTATCGAGGAAGGCTATAGGCCATATATCATCTCGCTAAGACCAACAGGAGCGGAGCACTGCGGGTAAAACCGCGGAGCACAGCTAGTAATGTATAAGTTGTAGCAAGAATCGAACCAAAAATCTACATAAGTCCCAGTTAGGCCAGTCTGTTGTAAAATTAAATGTAATTATACTATTATTTACTTTATTTTAATTATATTAATGGTAGTGATATTTTCAATTATTCGTTATTATAACTAGCAATTTTATATATTTTTATATTATTAAAATATTTAGTAATTCAAATCAAGCGATCGATTATAACCTAATTTTTATTATTAAAATAACGATAATTATACTCGAATAATTATTTAAAAGAAACTTTTGCCTGTGATAGACTAAAAACAATATTTCGTTTTTAAACTTTTAAAATATTAACAAAGTTTTAAAATTATAATTAATATTAAATCTATCAAAAGTTATACTTACTATTATAAATTCAATTTTATTATTTACAAAAATTTAAAATATAAAGTAATGTACTATAATTATTAAATCAGTAAGCACTCATCGAATAAAATTAACATCATACGTGACATTTAAAAATAACAAGGAACAATTTTAACCGCCCTTTATTATTAACCGTTTATTGTTTATCATTGAGTTAAATCGATTACCCAAATATGATGCGATTGCCATAGACATGTAGGTGCAAGTTTCGTTACTATGTCAAGGGCGACATTGCAATGTCATCGATTCTTATGCAACTTTGGAGTTCCAATGTGAGGTTATTCGTCTTCCTTTAATTTTATCTTTATTTTTTATCTTTGAGTAGTAATAGTAATTTTTCATATTTTACTATGGTAGGTAATAGTTATTTTTATTTTTAACTATGGTATTGTTTCAGATTTGTAAACTTAAAAATGAATGAAAAAATAATTGAAGTAAAAAATTGTTGGAATAAATATTATTTTGTAAAGTGCAAATATGAGACTAAGGGCTGATTTTTCAATCCTTGGTTAAAATTTATTCGTCGAATAACGTATTCACCTACCATTTCAAAAATGTATTTTAATTGTCCGTATTTGACAGTTTACAGGTGACATTTTAATATGTTCGTGTAATACTTTATCAGACGGATACATTTTAACCAAGGATTGAAAAATCGGCCCTTAATAAAATAGAGTTTAGAATATTATGTATTCTTAATTTCTTAATGGTATAAAGCTACTTTCTTTCGAATAAATAACTTATGCGTATCTCAGCTTCTGCTATAACAGGATTATCTATTATGTTCCGACTTTTAACTTATTAAAAAATAAAGTGACTAATACAGAAAACCAACCACAAAATAACCTACACTTTTAAAAACTAAAGTATTAAAGATAATCATAATAAAGTAAGCCTTCAATTTATCATGGTCATTTCCTAAACTGAGTTGAAACATACTTAATTTGGGCACGACATAGTTTTAAGTGCTTCTTGATACAGTTAATGTATCAAGAAGCACTTAAATAAGGAATGTATGCTTTAACTAGCTTGTCCCCCGCAACTTCGCCCGTTTTGTCTAAAATCTAATAAATTATATACTAAAACCTTCCTCTTGAATCACTCTATCCATTATAAAACCGCATCAAAATCCGTTGCGTAGTTTAGATTTAAGCATACATAGGGACAGAGAAAGCGACTTTGTTTTATACTATGTAGTGATGTAGTGAAGACAATGCTAATAAGCGTTTAAATTATCATGGCCATTTCCTAAACTGACAAACAATTAACTAATTTTAGTACGAAATAGTTATTATTATATATCAAGGATCAATTCTATATTTAGCAAGTATTAAATGAAACCTAATATAGAGTCATAAGGAAATTGTTAAGGAGAATACCTTGATATCTTGTCCTGTTAATTATTAATCATGACATAATTAAATACAAAGAAAATCTGATTTTTTTTTACCAACGATGTACCTATACTTAATACTACCTCTCGTCGCCCTTTTATTGAAAAAAACAACCCATCTTGTTTTATGAAATAATGCCGTATAATATATACTAAAACATGGTCATTAAATAAATGGGTCATTAAATTTTCTTTTAGATGGTCAAAGTTTCATGAAAATATGCATGATATTTTTTGCGTGATTCGCTTTTTGTCCGAATTAACTTTACAGATTAATTACACTATATTTTATAAATATAATTTCACATCAAATTATGAAAAAAAAATCCCGTTTAACCTTTTTTTTTTCAAAGAATTAATACGCAATTTAAACCATTTTTCTGTACCTTAACTAAACAGACCTTAAAACAGACTCATTAAAACCACCAATATTATGCTGAACGTGACTCAAACGGTAGTCATAAATGCACACATAAAGTACAGCAAAAACGTATAGGAACTCATTAGTGATTGTTTTGTTAAACAATACATCGTTGTGTTCAGTGTTTGCTGAGATGACCTTTTTAATCCTCGAAACGTAATCTTGAATTTATATGACTAGCTTATTGAATACAGCTTCGCTTGTGTTCCCATCAAATCCTTACTAATATCACAGACTAGCTGTGCCGCGCGGTTTCATCCGCGTAGCCCCACTCCTGTTAGTAATAATAATAATAATTATTTATTTATTTATTCAATCATCAGGACTCATTTTGTTAGTAACAATTGATAACTTAAAAATTATGTTAGTAAAAATAATACAATTTAATACAAATTATTATGACTACTAGGAATGCACTCCACCGCTACAGTACTATCAATGAAGCAGACAGTTTGCAGCAGTGGTTTACATACCAGCAGTCGAGCCGACTCGCTATACAGCGCATGATTACATTAGTATTAGCGTGATGATATATAGCCTATCCTTCCTCGATAAATGGACTATCTAACACCGAAAGAAATTTTCAAATCGGACCAGTAGTTCCCGAGATTAGCGCGTTCAAACAAACAAACAAACTCTTCAGCTTTATAATATTAGTATAGATACACACAGATAAAGCTATAGGTTAAATATACTTACTAATATTAATTATATTATAAGTGCGAAAGTATGGTTGTCTTTCTTTCATGTCGCAACGGAGCGATTTAATGGATTTAATGGTATGATTTTTGAGTATTGATATATGTAGTTGAGAAGCTAGATCGTGTAAATAAGCTAATTTTTACCGCGATGAAAACTGTAATTTCCATGGGAATTTTCCTTTTACAATCCCTTTTTTTAACGCATTTCAAACTCAAACCACAGAATACATAATAGTAGCTAAACGCTGCTCAAACATAAACACAAACAATTTATTCAATTTGACTTCTTCTAGAAACACTTTTGAATCTTCATAACATAATTTTACCATTTACCACCGAGAAGAACCGGCAAGAAACTCCGTAGTCGCTCTTTTTTCAAGTTTTGTTTGGCCTATATCTAATCCTATATCCGCCCCAAAGGTCTAAAGTTTGTATTATTTTATAGTTCATTGACAATGGGTTTAAAAACGAAACATTCATACACTATTAGTGAAGGAAAACATTGCAATGAAACCGGTATAGGTACCCTTGAACCAAATATTTTGACAAAACGACGGATATTTTACTAATTTTGCCCCAGTTTGTCCTCGGTGCTTTGTGGTCTAAATCCTCATTGGACTGTCTTAGCGTCGAGAAAAAATAAACTCGTCATTAAATACTTCGCAACTAGAAGAAAAAAAATGATATAAAAATAAACACTGCTAATGTAATATTTAATGTTTTTTGTTATATTTCCTCACAATAACAAGTTTTTTGGTTTCATAAGTTGGTTACAATTTGACTCATAAGTTACTGAATACATCGCACAACCACAGGGTTGTCAAAACTTGCTAAAACTTAATTACAGTAGCTCATGAAACCTTGGAAATCGTGGTAGGGTTGACATTAATAAATATAAATATTAATGTTTAATTTTAGATAAGATGAAAATATTATATTCTTACATAAACACAGAAAACCAATCAGCCAAATACAGTTAATTGAAATTAAATATTTACTTTGATATTTATTTTGTAGAAAATAAAATAAATTTTTAACATAAGTACTTTAATTTTTACTAGACAATACTTTAAAAACTTTACAATGAAAATTTTTTAAAACATTGTTTAGAAACAAACTTTAAAACATTACTCCCATTCACGCAGTCGGTTACAAACATGCAACTATTACGCAATATTGTAACAAGTGACAACCCTGACCGCAGGGGCGACAATTCCGCGATTCTTTGAACTCGTAACGTTCCTCGTGACTAAGTTTTATTGTCTTTACAAATGCATGTGTGAATAAAAAAATTTATTGCTCTTTTTTTCCTTTGAATAAGTAGCTTAGTCGGTAAACGATTACATCAATGCTTAAAATTTAACTTAATTGTTTAATAAATTATTTATATCAAACAATAAATTATCTCAATTTCCTATCCCAACTAACTAAAGGCATAATAATGCCTTTACATATACAATGGTCTAATAATTGCATAAGTGATTAGATACTGATTATTACTAGGGGTGCATCCGATACCGATACCGATTTGTAAAGTAATTTATTATCGTACTTTGTCGTTTTTTTTTTTTTTTTTTTTTTATTGCAACCCCGGCAATGGAGCAGGCGACCCACTTGATGGTAGGTGATGGTCGCCGCCCATGACAGTTCACAACATTAGGGAACGTATTGCCGGTTTTTAGGTGGAAGAAGGCTTTTGAGGTGGGTGTAGGCTTTTTTCTTGAAGGTTCCCATGTCATATTGGTTGGGGAACACGGAAGGTGGTAGTTTGTTCCACAAGAGTGTGGTTCTAGGCAAGAAATGCCGTGCAAAACGCACAGTTGTCGAACGCCATGCATCGAGATGGTGACGATGATATTTTTGTTTGTGCCGAGCAGTGCGGTGATGGAATTCTGCAGGTGGTATCAATGCAAACAGTTCCTCAGAACACTCGCCGTTGTAAATGCGATAAAACACACATAGAGACGCAACATCACGCCTCAAAGCCAATGGATCGAGCCGATCGGTGAGCTCAGGAAGGTCGACAATGCGGCAGGCACGACGCTGAAGGCGGTCAAATGGAAGTAATTGATACTCGGGTGCTCCAGCCCACAAGTGAGAACAGTACTCCATGTGTGGCCGAACTTGTGCCTTGTAAAGTAGTAGGCGATGAGCTGGCGTGAAGTACTGTCTCGCTCTTGCGAGCACCCCGAGTTTCTTTGAGGCTAATTTAGCCTTGTCTTCCAAATGACCGCGAAATTGTACGTCACTCGCAATGTCGACACCGAGAATTCCGATGCTAGGCATGGCTTTGAGCGGAGTATTCTGGAACTTAGGGGACACTGCAAAAGGCTTCTTCTTAGCTGAAAATGCGCAAACTTGTGTCTTTGAGGGGTTAAACTGCACAAGATTGTTTTGGCCCCATATTGAGACTTCTTCAAGGGATTTCTCAATTTTAGACACAAGTTTTTTTCGATGCTCATCCACTTGCTCCTGAGAGAGATTTGCAAGACCGGTATATGCGGCGTCGCCCGTGCTATCGTCGGCATAACAGTGTATGTCACGTATTTGTAACATATCATTGATATGTAAAAGGAATAGCGTAGGCGACAGCACGCAGCCCTGTGGAACACCAGCATTCACAGGCAGGGGCTCTGAGCATGATCCGTCGACAACGACCTTAATGCTTCGTGCCTTGAGAAAGCTGGCGATCCATGTGCAAAGTCTCTCAGGGAGTCCGTATGAAGGCAATTTGGAGAGGAGCCCCTTGTGCCACACCCGGTCGAAAGCTTTGGCCACGTCTAAACTAACTGCCATGGCTTCCCCCTTACTCTCAATTGCAGATGCCCATCGATGGGTCAGATAAACCAGAAGATCACCAGCCGAACGACTGTGACGGAAACCGTACTGGTGGTCACTTAACAACTGGTGATCCTCTAGATACTATAACACCTGGGAATTTATGATGGAGTCGTGACAATTAAAACCACTTAAAACTATCAATCCTATGAAATTATCATAATTATGTATTTTTAATTAAAAGAACAATAACAGTTCAAAACAATAACATTGGATATTTATTAAATGTAATATAATAATTATTATTATATTACATTTAATAAAAAAACGTTGCAAAACCTCTTTATGTTATCGGCAAAGCAAGCAAGAATACTAAATCAACAAAATATAATATAAATATGATTATATTATAATAGCATATTATTATATTATTATCTGCGACTCTTTTAGATTATTACGTCTATACTCTATAGTCTATACCGATGAACGGTTTTTTTAATGCAAATATTATAAATATATATGGAGGGAAATATAAATGTTATTTTTAGGTATATGGCCTTTGAAGAAAAGGCTGCTGTCAGTTTTTTGAAAGATCTTTTATAACACAACAGGCTTTATCTCCCATTATTAAATATGAGAAACTTACTCATCACTTTAGCACATCACTACATAGTGTAAGCAAAATCGCTTCCCGCGTCTGACGTGATGTCTGTATGTATGGATGCTTACACACAACTATGCACACAACGGATTTTCATCAGTTTCTTTTAATAGAGTGATTCATTAGGAACGTTTTAGTATATAATTTACTAGCTTTCCGCCCGCGGCTTCGCCCGCTTTGTCTAAAACATAATAAATTATATACTAAAACCTTCCTCTTGAATCACTCTATCTATTAAAAAAACCGCATCAAAATCCGTTGCGTAGTTTTAAAGATTTAAGCATACATTGGGACATAGGGACAGAGAAAGCGACTTTGTTTTATATTATGTAGTGATAAGGTTTTAAACAAAGCGAGCGAAGCCGCGGGCGGGAAGCTAGTTGTACCTATATATGTGTGTATATGTTAATCCATCTCAATTGTAATCAATATTCACCATCGCTCTATAAATCTTGTAATATATTACCTACGTATTTAAATTCTGACTCACCAATGTTGTAACGATACGTTTGCACACCACAATGTGAGATATTAACCCAAGGCAAATTACAAAACTTTGGAATAGCGCGAGCAAAAAACAGTAGAGTTGCGATAGTATAATTTTAGGAGTGGAATATTTTTCTATTAGTGTAAGTGAATGGAAATGTTTGGTGTTTATTGTATTCATTTGATTGATACATCTATTGCAATAATTGCAAACATTCGGTTGTAATTTGGTGTATAGTGCATTATGACTTTTTGAAGTGAAACTTCTTTAGGCGCATTGAGAGTAAAATTTCAATGTCGCGTCATGGCAATACCGTCACGTCATGGAGTAAGGCGACGATTTTGGTATCTTTGGATCTTGCTACAGAAGTTTCACTTCTAACATGTTTGCTCGGTACACACGCTCTTTTTTATTGTAGTCTACGTAAAGAAATAAATAACAAAGAAAAA
>CAJQZM010041836.1:0-40412 GCA_907164665.1 Colias nastes | reverse complement strand
ATGACTTCAAATTTTGTGGAATATTCATAATATATTTAACCACGTTACGTACACGATATTTGTCATGTACTTATTGGACGAAATAAATGTAATGGAATAGATTTACATATATCATGATTTTTTTTTATGTTTTTAGAGCATTGCCTAATACAATGGATTGAATAAATCATAAGACAAGAATTAATATTTTTACAAAGTAATTTGTACATAGATAATTGTGTTTGAAATATTAATAAAAACTTTTACATAAATTTGGTTCGAGTTTATCATTTCATAACACACCCTTTTGTGCCCATAGAGTAAGTAGTTCTGCAGACAAGGTAAAAAAAACAACGTTTGGTGATTGATTGAGATTGAGATTTTTGATTGAGCATCTTTTATTCAATGCAACATTTAGCATTTGGTAATAAGAATACCGGAGACACCATCGACTACAGGATGTTTTAGGCCGGCCGCACAGTGTAAGAATTTTTCTGTCAGAAAATTTCGGACGCTCGTCGACACCACACCGCACACTTGTCAGAAATTTCCTTCCGGCAAGTATGAGTTTAGTTCGCGGTTGACCGGCAGCATTGTAGGAATTGTCTTGGGTTTACAAAAAGTAAGAAAATGAAACAAAATGGATGACGATTACTTTTATTAGCATCATTGTTCTACTTAGTTAATAAAAATAAAATGAAACGTCTATACTGGGTTTATCCACTCAGTTGCAGAAGTTTGCATGACAGCCAATTTCACATGAAACATGTAATACCTAAATTCCATGATCAATTATTTTTCGTTTTTCAATTTCCGTAATCAAATCTTCCATTTCTGTCATCTTGTCTTGCCGTGCAAAGTAGACGCGTGCATCCTCCACGGCGTCCGTTCAATACACGTTCAATATCTGATGGAAATTTCTGACAGATGTTTGGGGTCTACACAAAATGTATGGAGGCACCCCTTCCGAATTTCTGGTCAAAAAAAAAGACGGGCACTCCGGGAGTGCCGGCAGAAGTGAAAACTTGATTATTAACGTTGAGTTCTCTCCATCCGTCTTACGCTTTTTCGATCAGGTCACGTGTCCTGACGCGAGTTTAAGATTTTATACCCATTACAGAAAAAGTGCTCAACGCCGCTAAAGAAGTTTTCACTTCAAAAATTCTGACGTCCGATCTTTTGCATCCGGCACTCATCAGAAGCGGACGTCAGACACGTCAGAATTCTGATAGTATGCGGGGTCCTTAGCTATAACTTGGCTATAACAAAATATATGAAAAGAGCGCGTCCGGCGGGCGTCAGAAATTTTCTGACAGAAAAATTCTTACAATGTGCAGCCGCCCTAAAAGTATATAGCATCCGAAATTCAGAAGTCAGGATGGTTTGAATCACGAGTCCGGAGTCGATAAAATTTTGTAAGTCGCACTAGTCCACAGCGCAAGTAATTGCATGAATTGCACTAGTCTTGCAATGAATAGACTATCATAGGTGTTACTATATTACTTGCTCTGTGATAGGTGTCAATTTGACGTCCAATGTCATTGCGACGCGATTTCGGATTCGGTTACCAACAAAATAATAATGTAATTCAATGTAATTTGATTGTAGTGTGATTTGTGAACCCAATATTTTAGAAATTAAGTTCATATTTTAATTGGGAGAATTGAATCAGAAAAAAATTATTCATTTTACTTTTGTACTATAAGTGAAATTGTAAGAAGTTTTATGAGAAAGCATCAATTAGTATTAGACAGAGTACAATAATCATAATATTTATTTTGATATTAAAACAGTCCATAGAAATAGAAAATAAATATATTAAGTTCAATAAAATATGTACTAGTTATGGCAGAAGAAAATAAAAAAGTGTAAGTCACTTTTATAGTTTTAGTTTTGCTCACACACTATAAATTAACCAAAAATACTATATTATCTAAAACCTTTCTAAAACATATTCATTTAAATTTTTGACAAATACTTCATACTTTATAACTATTAAGCTCCTTATTGTTTAAATTTATGTAATATATTTTAAGAACAAGTATAGTGTATATGACCTTACACTATATTCCTTTTTATTAAAGGTATTTAACTATACCATTCCCGACTTCTGATGATGCACAATTGGCTTATGAAGTATTGAATGTAGATAAGGAATTAAAAGGTGTAGAACGAAATATTTCTACTGATAAAGCCAATCTCATTGTGTAAGTATAAACTTTATTTTATAAACAAGTAAAAATAATTACCTACATAAAAGGTATGAATGGGCTTAAAATTTAATATCAATATTGTGATACTTACAGAAATATTTCTTAATATTTACAGAAATTTTGAAAGCAGTGACTTTAAAAGATTACGGGTAACAGTGAATGGATTTCTCCAAAATTTAATTTTAGTGACAAAAACTATGGGCATGTTCAATGGTAACTAATAGACAGACAAGATGCCAGAACATACACCAGCACCAACCCCTGCAAGATCATTATATGGCTTTTTTATGTATTTGTTTAGTAAAACATTTTTAACAATCTATTGTTTATGGGCTATAATTCCAGATCAATATCTATATCATTTAAATATTTACTACTTCCCCCAAAAATATTGGTCAACAGCAGTTCCAATACAATGTCTGGTAGCATTGACATTATTTGCTTTCATTATTTATCCTAGTGCTAATTTAATATTGACATGCCCAATTGACAGTAAAAGCACTATTTGTGATAAATTTAGCAGTACTCATTGCAACAATAATAAAAACCGTGAGTGTAAACCAAACTTTTGTATATGTACAAATGAAAAAAAATGTATGAAAAATCATTACTCTGCTTCGCCTCAAGAGTATGAAGAAAATACTGTACGTCAATTGCATGATATTGATATGCGTTATGTGTGTAAAAAGTTATATCTATTTGATTCAAAATAAAACTTTGTTATAATTTACGTTTGTTTTTATTAGACCTATGTTTCCCAAAGATAGAAAGCGCAAATTAAATTATAACAAAAGACTAACACGACAAAATATATAAATTACTAGCGGTCCGCCCCGGCTTCGCCCGTGGTATATAATATTAACGTTTTCTCTACATAAGAACCATCCTCGTACTTCAAGGAATATAATAAAAAAAAGAATTATCGAAATCGGTCCACCCGTTCACACGTGATGCCGTGACAACGCGAAAAGGGTTTCATTTTTATGTATATAGATTACTAGCGGTCCACCCCGGCTTCGCCCGTGGTACATATGAAAAATAGATGTTGGCCGATTCTCAGACTTACCCGATATGCACAGAAAATTTCATGAGAATCGGTCCACCCGTTTCGGAGGAGTATGTAGACTAACATTGTGACACGAGAATTTTATATATAAGAAGATTATCCTAATAATATTATAAATGCGAAAGTTTGTATATTTGTTTGTACTTATTAAAGTAACTCCTTCACGCAAAAACTGTTGAACCATTTTCATTATTTTGTCACACATAGAGTTTCAAATTTTAAATTGGATTTATTTACCGTTTTTTACATCAGAGATCAAGTATGATTCTTTTTCTTCTGCTGACCAGGCGAACTAGTGGTCCGCCGCGCCGCGACTAGTCCCAGGGATTGTGCACACCACGTACCTACGTATCCAACGCTGAAGATTATTTGAAATTGGTCCAGTTCTGAGATGATCGCATTCAAACAAACACAGCTTTATCTCTTATTTAAATATGTATAAAATTCTCGTGTCACAATGTTAGTTACCTCAGTCCATATTCCTTCGAAACGACTGGACCGATTCTCATAAAATTTTGTAAGCCTATTGGTAGATCTGAGAATAGACCAAAATCTATTTTTCATACCCCTAATTAATGATAAGAGTAAGTCAGAAAACGTTTGCCGGGACAGCTAGTGTGATTATCTTATTTTTTTATGCTTGTTAATATACTCCTCCGAAATGGCTGGACCGATTCTCATGAAATTTTGTGTGCATATTGAGGTCTGAGAGTATGGCAGAACAACGTTTGCCGGATCCGTTAATAAAATATAAAATAAGTAGTTAAAGGTTTGACTACATCAATAGATTAAGAAGGTAGGTAAGTACCTATGTATGCAAGTTCCGTCGTCACGGTAAGAAAACTTAGATACATTATTATTATTGAATCGAGATAAATAAGATCACGAAGAAAGATAATAATCATAACTCTTACCGCAATAACAGCTAGAAGAGTAGGTAATAAAGCGCATTGTCTCGGGTGGAGAGCTAGTTCTGGTACCTACTTAATAGACCTAATGTTTGCAACTCGATCATAAAAAATATTAAACCATTTTGACATTTTTTAGAAATAAATTAGGCAGATTTTAATTATATATAAACTTAATCCCAAATAATATTGATGAGTACCTACCTATGTATTGAATTTTTCAGAATTTATTATCAATCTATCGTTCACTGTGCATATGAATGGAATAGATTATTATTGCTATTGCATAAGTCGAAGATATACCTAACTGAAAATATGCGTAATGCGTATGAAGGTAACGGAATAATATATTCTGTAAGCGAATGTGTCACTTAATTATTTTATTTACATAAGTGTATCTGCGTTATTTCTGTATTTATAGAACCAAGTCTTTTAGGAATAGAATGGATCATTTAATCTTCCGGATCATGTTATTATATTATGGTTGAAGAAACAGTAGGTATTATAGGTACCTACATGACACAAAAATAAATAATTAATAAGTAGGTAGATATTATGTTATTTGTAAAATCCTTCCTTTCTGATAGAAAATAACACAGATTTTTATGCGTGTGTTTGTGTTGCATACTGTGTCAAATAACTACTTCAAATTCTTGTATAACTTTAGTAATGTAATTTTTTAGCCTGCAATGCTGATCGCATGTTACAAGACATTTTTTTGTAAGTAAGTACTGGGTAAAACATCAAAAACTAAGAATATTTCAAATTGTGTGACAATAATTAGTTTTTACTCACGTTACAATTATAATATTGCGACAAGCGACCATTGCGGCATTGTTCATTCTCTTTGAATTCTATAAAATAAGTACCAAAGGACGGTATATTTGTGTGAATGTCGTAACCTTCATGCCTTAATCTTTCAATAAATCAATGGGACATTGAAACTATACTTTAATGGAGCTCAATGTTAATATATTTTATAAGGATAAAACAACACTTCCCATGATTAGTACAAAATAAAATTAAATATATTGTTAGTTTTACATAGGTAGAATTTATTTAAAAGTACAGAAACATATGAAGGACTACACACCAAATTGAGATAAAATACTTAGTAACTGACTTTGAAAGTTATGTAAGCCACTTGTAGTATTCACAATGTTAACTTATTGCATCAAGAATATTTGGCAGACCAAAAGAGATTTTCCAACAGTGCATAGGTCATTAAACCTTTATAATTATTAATAATTAAGTGAAATATTAAATAGAAGCTGTAAGAAAATCTGCAATTAGACTAGCCGCTACATCTTATATACCGAAACATTATGACTAAGAAACTTTAATATGTGATGTTCCAGCATACAAGTTCAGCTGCATGCAGGCAACAAGGAGCCAGCATACATCCAAATATAAATTAATTTAAGTATATTTTAGATAGTAATTTAATATATTTTGTACAATAAAATACAATTAAGTACAACTTGTAGCAAAGATATTAAAGAGAGTAATATTTATCTCAAGTGTTAAAGCTGCAATAACGTGTGTGTACGCACAAGGCATATTTACACAGCACACACGTTCGGCAACAATACACCATGTGCTGAACACTATAGTACATAATTATTTATTACTTATTAGATTATAAAGACACGCCCAAGCTGAGAACTTCACCACTTACTTTACAATTTCAATGCATGATTAGCCAATGAACATGCCTGTACTCCCCTAGCAAATTGCTATTAAATAATACATTGATCTTCGCTTAATATCACAGCTAATTATGCTTTGAAAATTATAGACATGTCTAATTTTCACTAATGTAGATAACAATGTAGAATATAAGAAGATAATCTGAATAAATTTATATTACAATATCATGTCTTTTTTTCATATGAAAAATTTAAAATTACATTACCAAAAATTAAACAGTGCAGCGCATTATAAATAAATGTGCAACCTTATTATTTAATTGACTAAACAAATTTGTTGCCTGCAGATCTGATATATTTTAAATATCGAAAGATAATATCTTAAGAGAAATTTTAATTTTATCTATTGAAAAAAAGTTAAATCCAAATTTTAAAATGTTTAGTATCTATGACAATTCCCTTCAAATCCACCTAGTTATCATGAAAGTGAAATATCATTCCAAAGCTTAAGTCTCCTTCACACATATTTCACCACCACTCCTATTGTGGACAAACAAGTACGGATCGAAGAGAAGCATCAAGGAGCACTTCACGAGTGTGCATTGCTGTTAACATGTGGTTTCTTGTCCTGTACTTCTGGTGTGCGCTGACCGTCACGCCGCGGTGGCATACGCTCATTAATGGCATCCAACCCTTTAGCCTCAGCAAAAGAGGTAATCTTGTGGTTAGGAGAGAAGCCCTGTAGAGCATTCTTTAATGAAGTTTTTCCTCCTGATAGGGCTCCAAGAGGTAATGCACCAGTAGGTGTGAGCCCTTTAAGCTGGAGTACAGATTCACTTTCTTCACGTAGCACAGAGAACACATGAGCCATCTTTCCAATGGCACGAATTTTGTTACGTATGACTTCTTTCCTGAGATTAGCTTCCTCCAATGCATCATCACCTTCTGTCATAAGCTCATCATCAGAACAAATATTTAAGACATTGACCAGCATTTCTGTAACTTTCTCACCAACAAATGGAAGAGACCAGGTAAAAACATCCATAAAGTTGGGTAACCAATATGGATGAGGTGAGCAGTTAAATTGCCTGATGTTCATGACATTATTCTCATACTTGAGAACAGCAGCTTTGTTATTGTAAACATCCAAGTAGTTAGGAGCAGAGAAAATGGTGATAAGACTTGGAAAGCCAGTTGTTTGGCTTTTACGATACATTCGGTAGCCAGCATCTTGGGCTTCATGTGCACGGATGATAGATAATAAATTATTTCTTTGGAGAAAATCACAACAAGCAGCATAGCTATAGAAATATGAACAACCTCTCACAGAGTTGTGCGAAAAATGTTCAGCATTTTTCTCATTTCCAAAATCCTCCAAAGGATCTGACCACAGCAAATCACACATAGCTCCAAATGCAGGTGGTTCTTTGAATCTATCTAGTTTACGAATATCGTCTAAGCTGTTGATTTCTGGAGATAGCCCTCCATGTACACATAGGAACTGCTGGTTCATAAGAGCAGCAAGAGGTAAGCAATCGAAAGCCTCCATACAAGCATCGTACACCTTTTCTGAGTACTTGATTTTACATTCTTGTTTGAAGGTAAAATATTCTGTCAAGTGTCGACACTCGTGATTGCCGCGTAACAGAAATAATGTCTTCGGGTAACATAATTTCAAAGCCCAAAGGTAGAGCACACATTCTATACTAAAATAACCTCGATCGACATAATCACCTAAGAATAAATACTTGGTGCATGAAGGAGAACCTCCCACTTCGAATAATTTCATCAAATCGTAAAACTGGCCATGGACGTCCCCGCACACGGTCACCGGTGAATCAATTTCGATCATAGTTTTTTCTGATCGCAAAAGGGTGGCACCATCTTGAATAATTCGTAAAGCCGCATTTTCCTCAATCCTACCCTCTAAGATAAAATGTTGCTTCAGTACATCTGGTAGAGGTTTCCCAGTTTTCTCATCGAATACTTCAGATACAGTGAGCTTATGGCTGGGAGGGAAAGCAACACTTTGGATCATACGCTGCGTAGTCGAAACTTTTTCATTGCTCCCGGACATATTTGTCACATAAAAAACACGAGGTCTAATCCATACACGCCACTATTTTCAAAATGGCAGAATAGATATAATACTAAATCAGAATCCCGATTTCACGAGAGAGAAACTACTGCGCACTGAAAAACAATGCGCAAACATCTGGCGAGTGGTCAATAAAATAAACAGGGATATCGAGCGCGTTTTATTACTTTTGAACATATCACTGAAATAGTAACACTGGCAAAATCAGGTAGGTGTTGTTGCCAGTATTTTTGCAATAGAATCAATGTTGCCATTTCATAAATGCTTATCTAGGTCGAATTACTGTGAATTAAAATGATAAATAAACGAAAATAATTTAAGTAAATAAATCTAACATACTGTTTTCTTAAAAAAAATTATGGCCCTTTTGAGTTAATATCAAAATTAAAATTACATATTCGGTAACTTGAGAGCTGCTTATTTATTTGTATTTTTATTGAATATTAGAACGTAAATTGTGTACATAATTCAGGTAAAAGGGTAAATTAAGTTATGAATAAGAACTAAAACTATTTAAAATAAAGAAGTTTTTAGCTAAATTTACATTCACGTTAAATGTGACCTTGAACTGTGAACAGTGAAATTGTGTTTCTCCTTTTTATAACATTTTATTTTCTACCCCCCTAAATGCCTAAATGTTTGACCACCTTGACCTTCACCGCTTTTTGTTAAAATTTTATAACATTATGGGGAAAAATCATGACTTAATGCGAAATAATAATTTAATTCCTAAAATATGTAATATTAAATAATATCATTTCAATTTAATTAGATGGAAACTGGAAGATTGTCTTAATACTGAATGAATGAATGAATGAAAACGCTTAAATGTACACCATTATAAATATAATAGGAAAAAGACATACATCCACAAATGAGAGAGACATGCACAATTGGCGGACTTATGGCTTTAGTAGCCATCTCTTCCAGGCAACTATATACAATACTGTACGTTTAATAGATACCTAGGCAATAGGCCAATATAATGTAATTAAAAATTGCAATATCTCAGTTTATTAAATAGGTAAATATTTTTTTTCTTATTAGTCGTTAAACATCGTAAACAGCTTAACACAACAATGACTCACTTTCATGAAATGTATGTAAAATTTTCTTTGCGTAGGTATTTTGTAGTTGTTATGCCTACCTTACCTCAGACACCTTACTTTCAAACGTTGCTGTAGTAACATTACAATAATTGTTAAGGTGTAGAAGTATTTATAGCAGCATGAAGTAATCATTGTATTATATAGAGTTTATAGCACATGAATATGAAATGAGGCGGGAAAAGAATAATACGAACGAGCCACGGATGAGTTCACCACTCGTACAACTAAATTCAGCGTAGATATACTTTTGTCTTTTTAAAATAGGTAGGTTATAATAGGTATAATTTGGACAGTATTTTTGAGGCCCGAAAGTGGGTCAAGAGAGATTGAATTATTATTGTTATAGGTAACTACTTACCTATGTTCATTAAATTTTAAATCATTAACAATGTGTAAAATACCTACCTATAATTACTTGGAGAATAAAAACATACGAAGGAAGGTTTTATATGGAAATTACACTACAACTATTAATTTTATTTGGAATATTTCTTAAAAGTATTTAATGAAAATGCAACTTAACTTAACCGATTTTTACTAAATGCATATTATATGGATGTATTCATGTATACACTGTACATTTTCCAAAATAGTAATTTTTTAAATTTTTGTCTGTCTGTTTGTTCTGGCAAATCTCAGGAACGGCTGGACCAATTTTAACGGGACTTTCACTGACAGATAGCTGTTGTTATAAGAAGTAACTATTTTTTACCGTTATTCCCACAGTAACATGAATTAAAAGGAAAAATTTAATCACGCGCGTGGTTGAAGCCGCGGGGCGCAGCTAGTAAAAAATATAGGTAATGATTCTTTAGTTTTTTGAAGTGAAACTTCTTACGGCCCGGTGAGAATAAAATTTCAAGGTCACGTCATGGCAATAACGTCACGTCATGGAGTAAGGCGTCGATTTTGGTATCTTTTAATCTTGCCAAAGAAGTTTATCTTCTGACACATGTTCTCGGCACACACGCTCTTTTTTTGTCAAATTAAAGCGTAGACCTTAACAAAATCTTAGTAAAGTATCAGATTGCAGAACAATCCTATAATTATGTGAATGTAAGTATATTTAACCGCAGTTTAGCAAAGCAATTATTACCCTAGAGTTATAAATAGCCGCTAAAGATAAAAATACTACACTACATTGGACGACGACATGATAACGCTAACAATCGTGGTTATCATAGGAAAGATGTAACGGAGCGACAAAACATCTCTCTCAAATATTTGAAAATCTTATCTTGTATTGTTAGCTGAGCCAAGTAATGGATTTAGTAGGCTTATTTTCGATCATTAATCGTAATATGAATACAATGTTAGCATGAAACATGTTTAACCGTAGAGTAGTGATTGTTATATAGAAATAGGTACCAAATGTATGCATTTATGTTACTTGTAGCCACAGCTTGTAGCCCTTGTAGGATGAATGAAATTATTTCAGAACGATGACTGATGACTGCTGCAGTTGTCGATACAATGTCACGCGCTTGGTGTTTTTCATAATAAGTCCATCATAGAGTACATAATACTTTGAATATACGGAAGTCCATCCTATGGAAGATTATGGATATCTCCCCTGAGTATATATTATGTTCTGTGATGGATATTCTCTTCTAATGTACGTGCTATTGCTTCTTTTATTTATGTACCTGCTCACGGTTTTAAATATTATCTAGCCTTACGTACATGTTCTCTGCTACAGTTGGCCTTTGCCGTAAAAAGCTTTATATTTTCGAATATCTTTTTTAAAATTAAAAGAAATAACACAGCGTTAAATAGGGTTTATTCGCTTGGCAAGCGGACATAGGTACCTAGATTATCTTTTTTTGTAGTAATATTGTATGAATTATTTATTTTTATTGTTTTCACTACCTGGGTCCCCTGGATGTCGTCGTCATCAAAGAATATCTTATCCTCATTTCATTTCGGTACTTACATGGTGGCAAATAAAATGTTTTTCTACCTATTTCTATTTTGAACTTCAGCATTATTATCTGGTTCAGAAGAAGAAATAAGTACAAATTGTAACAACTCAATAATTTATTTTTATAACTTACGAATTATTCTCAATGCACAAAATATTATTACCTATATGTACCTAAGTATTTGTATTTTTTGTAAAAAAATTGACATCCGCAATTATTATAATATAGGTACCTACATAGTAACTAATAAGTATACTAACCGACTTACGATGTAGATATATTTAAGGATTATTTTGTTAGTCGAGCATATAGTGCATAGTGGTGCATACTGCACACACATATTTATACGGCTATGGCGTATGATTTAAAACAGAAGTTGTATATTGTAGTAGGTAGTATTGGTATTTAAAAAATAACCTCTAGAATAGAACTTTCTAGTATTCTCTGTGAAGTATTAATTTAACCAAACCCTCTGCTATAAACAGAGAAAGAGGTAGAAGTCGATTCGTTTTGTGGTCACATTTTTGCCAGAGAGCTCGTTTGAGGAGTGCCATATTTATAGGGAATTTGATGACGATTTTGAACTTTTAAACTACATTAGCGTTTCAATCAATCAATAAAATACGGAAAGAATTTATACAATGTAAATTGTTAATTTTAACGCCTTTTTAGAGAAGTCATAGAATCACAACTACACGTGATTGGTACCTACTACAAAATATGTACCTACCTTATGCTTACCTCTTCTTGAAATCATTGGACTGGTATAATTTATAAAAATGAACTTGATGGATAAAAATAGCACAAAATACGACATTAAAATTAGGAAACTCTTAAAATCGATCGATAACGAAAGCTTATATGTATTATTTTTATTTTTAACAGGCGATCATTCCTCCTTGTTTCGGTTTTACACATGAAAAAATCAGGAAAGATGTAGGTACAGGAAAGATATATAGGGCAGGGTGAGCATGTAAAGGTCAAACTGTTGCTCCGCATCTAATTTACACATGATTTGAAACCCCGCCCATATATATTTTTATATTATGTATGCTATTATAAAAAAATAATATCGTTTCTAATGTATCCAAACAAACTCTTATTTATTTAATAATGAATAATGATATTATTTTATCTACAATTTCCCGAAGTAATGATTCATTCGTGTCGTCGTTAGGCGTTTCGTGTCTAGATGACTTCGTTATTTTTTAATCTAATCATAATGTACTTCCACTACTTCCATTTATTTTATAATAACCAATAACAACATATTAAGTACCTAGTTAATAAAATACTAATAAACTATAGAGTCAACATGAAATATTAAAACTACGTGCAGATCTTTAAAAATAATACTCTATTTAATGGAATGCATGTTTTCATTTCTTATTATTTTGCTAAAAATATTCTTCTTTCCATCATAAAATTATAATAAAATATTACAGTAACATTGATTTACAAACACATAATATTAATCTTAGTTTAATATATTTACCTATATTAAGCTATGATATTCGACTTTTAAAATAAACCATAAATCATTGTATATAAAACTAATAATTAAATTAAAAATGAAAAACATTACAATATAAACTGTATTTCTATAAACATAAGTCGGTATACAACAGTTTCAAGTAACTCAACTCGCGGCACTGTGTGAGGAGTTCGGATTCACGTCGTCAGTTCACAGTCACTGTTGAATCTACCGTTTTGTATTTGGGCTTGCTGTGGGTGAATGGCAAGTAGCGGTACTTGATCATGTGCTGTAAAATAAAACAAATTTACTCCTGCCTCTTTTGATAGCTTCAACCTGGATCTAATAAATTGATCATTTGCAACCCCATTTAAATGATAAGTGATACAATTTAATAGATGAGGATTATATAAGATGTATTATTCATTAGATATGTTTTAATATGAATTTATTTATGTATGTGAAGCTGCACTGGGTGAGAGTTCAACTCTATTAAAAATCGGTTGTAATTTGGAAGTTGATAATTGAAATATATTTTTTAAATTAAACTAGCTTTCCACACGCGTAATCGCCCGCGTAGTCAAAGGAAAATTCGCATATTTCTCGTTCCCATGGGATTTTCAGGATAAAAATTATCCTATGTCCTTTCTCAGGTCACAAACTCAACTCAAATTCATAAAAAAAACGGTTCAGTGGTTAAGGCGTGAAGTAGAGACAGACAGACATACAGTTCCTTACGTTTTTATAATATTATTTATTATTTAATATTAGTGGGGATAGTTATGTTGTTACCTATTTTCTCATTTTTATTTTTCTTGATACTGATAATAACTATACTATTATCCATCATACAAAATAATTAATGTATGTATCTCACTTTTTGACATCAGTAAAAGAGATAGAAATACTTTCAGATTTTGATATAAGAAAGCACAGTGAAATTGATTAGCTTTTTATTAAATTGACTTCTTGGCACAAAGATAATAAGTTTATTGTAATTTAAAAAACTGTTTTCATTAGGTTCATGCATAATTTGATAGGAACTAAATTGAATTATGATAATATTTTTATGAACAAAATTACAACTCACCTTGATTTGCCTCTTCATTGTAATACAAAATAGAGTTATGAAATACATTACTAAAATAGGCCAGAACACTGGTATATTAAAGGCATCAATGAATGTGCATCCAAAGGCAAATATGGTACTTTTGGTTACAGATAGCCAAAATTTAAACTCGGGCAATCTTCGGATAAATGGCCGAAATTCTTCTGTGGATCTTGTCGGGAGAGCTGGACCATTCTCATCATCTCCTGAAAAAAATAACATTAGACTGTAAACTTTGTTTTACACAATTTCTTTAAATATCTTCATTATCATTAAGCTATTTTAAATAGTTAATAATAATTAGCGTTCTAAAGCAGTGAAGCAGTATAGTACAATCATTACTATACATTATTATCTAAGCATAAAATAATTTTATTGATAAATCATGTGTCAACTGCCATCCAAATATGTCTTGCAAGTGTGAATAATTTCAATTTTGTTTACAACTTTATTTTTACAGATATCTAAAATACTTTATAAAAAATCCACCAAACTTCAAATGAATTATAGATGAAACAGTTAAAATACTATAATAATGAGGGCTACTCACATACCTGCAGCAGGGACAATATTGCAATTAGTCAATTACACCCTTAATTGGCTCCTTAATTGTGATGTGTATAGGCAGTGGCGTGCCTAGGGTGTAAGGACTGGGCAAGCCCTTAAATTTTTCAAAGTGTTTGATGGGTACCCTTTTCATGAATAAGATACCTACCTAGGTATACTGTGTAATTATGTTCGTTATAAAACTTATAAAAAAACGTGAACATATTAAGTACATACCGAATCAAATCTTTTAAATTTTCACGCGCGCCCGCAAACAGTTGAGTCAAACGTTTATCATTAAAATCGATAAATTATATAAAACTGTATGACATTATATTATTAATAAAATTGTACAGATCATTTATATTCTAATTCAAAACGCCAATCTTTCTGAAGGAAAGATTTTATAACATCGGAATTATAGAAAGTAGGTGTTTGTTTTAGAATTCAATTACCTAACAGCTCCTTTTCTATGGCAATTATTGATACCTAAGGCGTTCTTGGCCAAATAAATACACAAGTATTTCTTAATAATTAATACGTACCTAATACCTATGAATACGATTTAACGATGAGAAAGCACGCTCCGTGGAAGAACTACTACCTATTTACTAGCAGGAATCGTAACTACCAAAATATGTGCAAGTTTCAACAGCTGGGGAAAGGCTTCTTCTAAGCAATTCTCATTCATGAAATCGTTCGTAAACATTACAATTAAAATTTCGTTTATGTGACTTACTAGTTTCGGTAATGCACAAATCGGGAGTTGGTTTAGATGAAGAAATTAATTGTTTTTCAGTAAAGTTTAATGATTTTACCTTTCCCCCGCTGAGCACAAAGCAAACCATCACAATTTACAACACAATCTGCTGTCGCGACACTTATTTTACCACAAAATTCGAAAAACTTAACCTAAATTACACCAGTATAATCACCCGCTCAAACAAACTATAATTTAACAATAATATTCACGACGTTCGTTCGCGCAATCGTAACTATCTTCACACTGTTAAAGCCGGGCTTTTTTTCCCATATTAATTGCTATAGAGTTCTATAGCTAGGTATGTATCTACTCCGACGAAATTTCATACGTTAGAAGAGATGAGCGCAAAGCCCGGTAAAAGCCCACGCGTGCAAGCGAGACACCGCACTGTTTATAATCCATTCAATTTAGGTTGTAACGTCCAAATAAAAGGTACGACCTTATTCCGATAGGAAGAAGGATGAAATTAAAAAGTTTACTCGAATTCGTCATTGTTTTATGCTAGGCGTATTATATATTATATTGTAGGTGAGTTTTCATTGAATTCGGAGCAGATTATGAATTGCTCATTGCGCGCGAATATTCAAACGTGAATATGGGTATTTTCCTGTCTCGTAGCGAATTTCTAAGGCAAGCCGGGCTTTTCGGCTTGTATGAACGTACCGCCACTGTGTATAGGTAAGTAGGGGCAATTTAGAGAACAGCTGAAGTTATTTCTCCAACCGCCGTACAACCAATATTGCCTCTGCGGCAGGTAGTTGAGAAGCCCGCTTAATTATGGGGTGCATTTAATAACACAATAACTTACCATCAAAATCCATGGCTGGATCAATCTTTGGTGTCAAAAATGCAATAAATAAATTTAAATGATAGATTCCTAGTGCATAGGTGACTATATACCATCCCTAAAAGCAAAAAACATATTAAAAACATCAAAGTTATGCAAGGTCCTTATGTGTTCAGTCTGTATACTGATCAGACTGTGTTCAGTATTATCTGTTTTGGTGGTTGGATTTAATTTAGGAATTTTTATTCATTGCATTGACTAATTCATTACATTACACGTATATATATCTTACATATAACATAATTTATGTAACAAGAAAAAATTAAATTTCTTCTGTATTTATATGAATTACAAACTTTGCGTCCAAGACGTCACCCACATACTAAAAGAAAAACCCACACAGTTCAAGTTCCCCTGGGATTTCCGGAATAAAACCTATTCTTTGTCCTTTCTCAGGTCTCAAGCTACCTATATACTAAATTACATCCAATTAAGAGTTACTTTTGCAGTTGACAGAAAATACAATGTGTATAAAATTTTCCACACAAGTTGAATTTTAACATAGGATTGTTACAATACTCACTTGTTTTAAGAATACTCTGAGAATGAATACTAATATAAGTAGAATAGCTGCTGCCCATCTACTTTTTGTATGAGGTGTCCATTTATCTAACAGCCCTTGATAAATCTGTAATATGTAAATTAATTCGTTTTTTAATTAATTTTATTACATTTATGTTTGTGCCATAGGCATAGGTATATAATATTATATGTGTTGTCTCTAAGCATAACCGAGGTCAAAGTATCTTTGAAGGTAATGATAGGATTGCCTATTTACTCAAAAACAATAAGCTATAATTTAAAAATTCTTAATGTCACAAAAGTTGAATAATTATTATAACTTACTGAAGTAAGTACTACAAAGCATTTCTGCTTGCTATTATGAATCTGTTTGTCACAGCTATTTCTTAATGAAATACCTATCATTTAATGATATTATTGATTCTTCTTTAAATATGACTTAAATAGTAAAAACCTGTGAAATACGCGTCCATCCTTGCGATACAAAACCTCTTCTTGTATCAGACCCTAAATCATTTCCGTCCATCATATTGTAACTCTAACTTTTGAATCCTAGCACTCCATACAATAACATTAATTTAAAGGTTTTTTTCTGGAGAATAAGAATTCTATATAATTTCTGTAAAGACATACATTTATGTGCCAATTAATATCAAATTTAACGAGGACTCACGATTTGACAAAATACTACACATCACACTTTTGATATTGAATGACATTTGAATTTTGATGTTTTTAAATTTTATACATCGATGTAGATACAAGCAAATTGGTCGTATAGGTTTTAAAAATATTTTATTATTCTATAACATGAATGTCTATTAAATTCTAAAATATGTTTTGGATGAATTGGTATTGAAATAGGATAAGAAAAATGACATAGCGTAATTAGGGAAACCTCTCGCTCCAAAATATCCTTGTAGCACAATAGGCGTGATGTGGATCCTCATATTATAAAATCTTCTTTAAGCCACGACGGCGATGCCCTTTTTTAATTTATATGCATTGGGTCTCATATTATAAAACAATTTTTATACTTATACGAGTCCTCGTAGCAGCTAAGGTACTATATTACTTGCTCTGTGATCTAAGGAAGAATATGTGCTACAAAGACATGATTCAAAGTATTTCCTGAGATTTAAACCAACGATAACAAAAGGAAATCTTGTTATTCCTATTAATATTTCTTTTTACGAAAGTATCTCTAGTCTAAAGTCTGTCTATCTCTTCAGTGAAAAAAGTTTCACTCCTATTCCTAATAAACTACTAATTAAACCCATTTCAAGAATGAAATTTGCACAAACACAGTTTGGAACCCGAGAAAGAATATAAGAGAAAATAATGTTTTCCATATACCTATCCATATATAGATTTTTTTAATACAAGTGATATTTGACACGAAATTGATACACATATAAGGTCATTGACCTCTTCATTCTTAGCTAAATAGCATTGTATGTCAGACAACACATTTTCGGCTATTTAAGTGAATTACATATTTCTCCACTACAATCACATAATTTTATAGATTTTGATTTCATAAAAATATTATTACATTCCTTTTTTCCCCAAGTTATTTATAGTTCTCTTGAGACTATAGAGACACTATTCATCCAATCACTTGAGTGTTGGGTTATGGACAAGGGACAGGGATGTCTAGGGATTCATCATTCAATGCATTAAAAATAAAAATTGCTTAAGAAATTTTAATGAAGTTCTAGTTACATAATTTATACATTTTAATAAAGATAATTTCCACTTACTAAGTGAACTAACGGGACTACTTAGGCGAAACACAACACGATGTATCGTGAGCAGTCCTAGAATATTACTATCACTGCAAATATTTATTTACATTCTTTGTTTAATTATCAATGTACAGTAATAAAACAATACCTTAAACATATCATTGCTTTGAATATAAATGACATTTTGGTCCAGCTAAAACCTATGCTAAGCACAACTCCTAGAGGAATGAGTAAATATTGCCACCGTGTACATAGGATTATAATTATCATAGTCAATTTACAAGAAATAACTACTAAATGTATAAAGAATGCATTATTTTTAATGTCATGCTATTTTTGATACATCACTTATTTAGTCCAATGTTAAACATCTCTATAATATTCTACTATTCAAATCTAACTTCACATAACATTGCGATAATGCTTTTATTTCACATAGGAGTTCACCTATTCTTTTATATTAATCGTGACATGTTTAAGTCGAAATTTTGTATTGTTGGCCTAATAACACTTAAAAACTATACTTTAAAACTAAGTATCTTAATGTTATTTAAGGCAAAAATGTAACTTGTGAATATCAATTAAACATGATTTTTGAATAAGAGATTCTACCTATTAAAATAAAACAATATTATAACTTACATTAACTTAACAAGGTAATGTACTTAAATGTCAAGATTACATTATTAACAAATGACTGAGAATAAAAAAATATGAATTTATGTTATCACTAGTCACAATTACATTAATAATTAATTTATCTATGATGCAACCAATAGTGGACTACTGACAATATTTGGACTTTCAAAATACCATCTCTTTAAGTTCAAGTTACATTACACTTTTCATTAAACAATTTGATTTTTTGGAAGAATTGATTTTTAAAGTATAATATGTAAATTTCAAGTATTTGTTGTGTTCCTGTTCAAAGATCTTATCAACCTATTTAATAGTTATTCACAGAACTACATATGGCTAAGAGCTAAATTACAACATAAAAAGTATAAAAAAAAACCATTTGTTTTATCTGACTACTTTATACAAAACAAAACAATACTGATAACTTCGAGGTATAATTTAAAACATAACAATCTGTTAGACAAAATGATTTTATTTTGTCATTGTATTACATAATGTTGTAATGTTAAAAACATATAAAATATTCTTCCTTAATACAATTAATTTTGTGATATGCATTTTACTTCACGGCTGAAAAATTTTGCATTTGGTTGTTCGTGTTTGATGCGACCCAAGAGCTGAAGACATCTCTGAAAAAAAAAAAAAATAAATTCATTAGAAAAAAGTTAAGTTTTAAATAAAACAAAACATATAACAATCAGTTAGAGACCTGATAAAAAAAAAAAAATCTAATTGATTAATCTACAAATACATTATACATATTTAAGTTGTAAAGTTGAATTGAGACAAGTTACCTGCAATGGCTGACTACACATTCATTAGAGCAATATTCATTTTCCCATTCACTGTTGGCAATGGCAGGATTGGTGCAGCCTTGCCTTACGCAAGATGTTGTTGTATTTGTTTCACTTTGCTGCAAATAACGTTTTGAATTTAATTTACTATTTTATAATTTTTATTCTCTCAATTTATACTTTTTATTTTGTTAAATAGAGAATAGCACTAGTTGGGTCCATGTGATTAAAATATCTGTAGTCATTAATTAGGCTTCTATTAAATAAGATAATGTATTTGTAATATTTTATTCTCAAAAATCTTCAAAACAATAATGTTAAATTGAGTAGTTATACACTAACAATCGTCATAGTTTAACAAATTTATACAAAATTGTAATGAATTACACTACTCAGTAGCAAAAAAGCCATGTCTTTCTTTTCTAGTATATTTAAGAGTCCTTATCGATTTTAGAGTGATTTTTACTTGTTTCTGTAATTCTTTAGACGCTCGTTTAACAAAACTAAATTAGTAACAATGTGTGATGATATCTTAAATTAAAGATTCATTCAATATCTAAAATACGTTCGAGACAATTTATTGATATTCATTGTCCAGTTTGTTTAATAGCCAATAACCTAAGGCGTGTTTCAATTTTTTCCATGCGGGACGTTCGTGTCTTTGTATTTTACACGGAATTTAATAGAAGAAGTTTTCTTATAAAATATACTACAGTAAAGACACTGAGACATCCTAAAATATGTTCGAGGCAATTTATGTACTTTTATTGAAAAATTCAAAGAACATCTAAGTTAAAATAGCCTTACTTTGATGAAATTTTATGCGTATATGGCGTCGAATTTCTAGTTCTTACAACAGAGTTAAAAAAAAATAAAAAATACACACTAAATGATAGGTTAATGCTTAAAAATTTGCAATAAAAAAAATACATATTATATGTTTTATGAAAGAAATGGAATAATTTAAAGTTCTCTAGAATTTTAGATTATATACGGGAGCGCAAACGTTGTTACGGCAGATCTATATAATCGAATATTCCAGAGAATTTTAAATTATACCATTACTTTCATATAACATAGTAGTTAGTTTTTTTAAACGAGCTCCTAAAGAATTAAAGAAACAAGTCAAAATCACTCTTAAAATCGATACGGCCTCTTAACAGCATGCAGCATAATTATTTGTTTAATAAAAGTCATTAAAAAATCTATCACTATCAATATTATCTATTTGAAATTACCTCTGATGATTGTTGTGGAATACCGGAAGCAGCATTATTGTTGTTTGTATGAGGTTCACTTTTTATTGGTTGGTTCTGTGCTTGCTGTTGCTGCGGTGGCTGTTGTTGATGTAATTGTTGTTGTTGCTGCTGTTGCTGATGGTGTTGTTGCTGCTGTTGCTGATGGAGTTGTTGCTGCTGTTGCTGGTGTTGCTGTGGGTTCTGATTTTGTTGTTGCTGTGTTTGTTGGTGGTTCTGTTGAGACTGTTGCTGGTACTGTTGGACTTGATGCGCTTGCTGCATCTACATAAGAAATTCAATATACAATAATTTCATACATACTTTATTAAGTCAATTAAGAATGCTGTTACGACAATAATAATTCCATTAGTGACAATAATCAATCTATACAAACTTATAAAGAAATCATAATGATTAACAAGTTAATAATGATTGTGACATTTATTGTATGCAAATTTAGCATGTGCTAATTTGTTCAAATAAAAATTCCATTTTCAATATCCAATAAGTTTTACCTGCTGACTGTGATGATATTGCATAGCTGCATGCACATTAGCCATTGGAGGTGACTGAGATTGGACTTGTCTATAGTTAGGCGGGGACAGTCCTGCATTAGCTGCGTAATTAGGGGGAGATTGGGTAGGTTGGTAGTTTCGAGGGGACTGCTGAGTCATGTTTGGCTGACAGTTTTGTGGGGACGCAGCTGGATTCACTTGATAGTTTTGAGGTGGCTGCCCAGGTACACCCTAAAAGGAAATTGTTTGAATGAATGAATATTCCTTATTGTTCACATGCAATAACAAAAAAAGGTTATATTACAAGACACAAAAATTGCACACTAGGTAATCTTGTTTTGTGATGTTATTATATGGGTCTTGAGAATTTTCACTTGTTGAAATATTATTTATTTGTAGAAAAACACTAATGTCCACAAAATACAACAGTGTTAGTGAAGCAGCAAAACCTAACTTTAATGACAATTGACAAGCACATAAATAAAATAAAAAGGTTAAAAAAATGCATCGACAAATTAGAATAGTCAGTAATAATTACGTTCATAAAATTTTAACATACTTGGTATGATTGGCCTGGATGTCCTATGTTTCCTTGATAGTTTTGAGGTGATTGTTGAGGATTATTCGGGTAGCCCTGAGGTTGTTGTCCAGCGTATGTAGTTTGGGGCTGCCCACCAGGATAGTTTTGTGGAGAATATCCTTGAGGAGTCGCATTAGGTACAAAGCCTTGAGGTGAATGGCCATTACCGTATCCTTGGCCCTGATAATAATTTCCGTAATTGGTGCTTGTATTGTTATGATTAAACATCACTTGATTGTCTTGTTCTGAGCCCTATAACAAAAATAAACAAGATTGTGAATCAAGATTGTATTCAAGTATACAAAGCTTAAACAAAGAGCTTTCGACGCATTGTTGCGTCAGTAATTTGCGTGGATAAATGATAATTCTGACATAACTGTTGATAAAACGTACTATATCAAAGTCGGCTGGATTGAAATACATCGTGCAATCAAGTTTATTTCAGAAAGTAAAGCATGAAAAATGAAAATATAATTTAGTCCGACTCAAATATCGGCATTTCACTAACGTCAAGTGGGCAAGTGACATTGACATTTAGAGAGCTTTAAGTTTCGTACCAGAGAGTATAGAGTATTGTAAAGTTGCCAGGTTTAAAATATTTTTTTATAATTGATTTCATTTTTTTATTTAATACTAAGAAACTGTTAATTTACAAACGAATTTCATAGTAAAACAGAAAATTTCAAAGATATATATATTTTTTATTTTGCATTGCAATATTTTTTTAACGTAAGGCGAAAATATATGTATTGATTTCGTTGAAAGGTGCATTTACACATTATTTTTGACTATTATCGTGACCAAATCGTGACGATATTATGTTCGACGAAACATACTGTCATATTATGTCAAGTGTGGACGCGAACCAAACGCGAACCAAGACGCGAACCAATGTCAATAGCCGGGTCCACACCGGACGATCCACCGCGATCCGATCGCGCGCGGCAGGCGCGCGATCCAAAGATGCAGGCGGTGTGGACGTGCCGCGCGCGATCCATGCACGCGTTTTGGAGCGCGCGCTCCCTACCTCGCGCGATCTGTGTGCGGTCGGTTTTTGTGCCCGCTTCAAAGGTGCCTCAATTGCGTAATGCGCGGGGTTGTGTTGGTTCGCGCTATCCACCTCACCATGGACATCTCAGAAAGTCGAATATCTCAAATTGATTAGCATTCATTCTTGCAAAATTGTGTTCAACTTCATCTGAAACTAACTCTGCGTACAGCTGAGTCCCAGATTCCAATCGATTTTTGTAAAATTGTTTCACCCAAAACCGTCGATTTCTTTTTCTTGATTTTTTGCGCAAACATTTAAGTATAATAAAAGTTACTGCTGCAACCTTGCCTTAGCTGCAACGGCAAGACGCCGCCGTTGTACGTGTGACTCCATATCGTACAAGAGTAGTTAGGTACTGGCTGAATCACGGATCGCCTTAGGATCGCTTGGAGCGCATATTTGGGATCGCAAGTTTCTAAAGTGGATCGTCCTAACACGATCCACGATCCATGTTCCGCGATCCTGGATCGCGGATCGCGGGATCGATGGATCGTTTGGTGTGGACTGTGGACCCAGCTATTGATACATTCATCTGTCTTTTCGTAACGGTGCATTTACATCAAACGAACATAGAGCTAGAGCAAGAGCATTATTTCGTGATCTTTTGTAAATGAAAACTCGTATTCAGTGTTGTTCAGTATTGAACATTGAATAGAATCTTAGAATCTTTTCGAAGAATTTGACATAGTGGGGTTAGAATGAGTATTCGCTTGTTTGATTTAAACACACTAAAATAAAATAGAATAAAACAAACATTAATAACATTAACCAAATGAATCACTTAGCGGTTTGTTCATTGATTACTTTAAGCACGAAATTTATAGATAGATAGATCATCCATTGATTTATGTATTTTGTCATGGTTTTTAAATTGTTCAAGTATATTTTGTCCTTAGCCTGAATACTCAAAAAGTTAATGTAATTCTTATCTCTTCCCGCTTCATTAAAAATATTGTAGCCTAATTGGATATATGTTTTTTTTACTCAGTATTATGTTTGTAACTCTCCACATCTCCCTTTTTTTTTTTTTAAGTGGGGAAATCTTCCAAAGATACCCACGGCCCCCAGGGAAGGAGCCGTGGGTTATGTCGGATTCTTACCGACTAAAACCCCACTGTGTTCCGTCGAGCCGCTCCCCTCCCCCCCCCACATCTCCCTGACAAATCGGTGGGTGTTTTTAAACTTAATCAATTGAGTATGATGGGCTGGCCCTTTATGATTGTTTGTGTAATTCTCTTGATAAATAAATAACACACAAGTTTTATTCACAGATAATTTTATGATATTTACCTTTGACACTAGGCTGGCTCTATATGCTGCTAAAGCTTTCAAATACTCTTTTTTGGCTACTTCTGTTTTTTGCTTGTAAACCTGCAAACAATAATTATTTTTACAATGAATAATACTGAAACTTAGACCAAACAAAATTTCAAAATACTTACACTTTTATGTTCAGAATCTAATCCATCCCACATAGATGCGACTATCTTAGAAACTTCACCAAAGCTTGCATTTGGATTCTGACCCTTAATAGCAGCTTGTGTGTCACGAAAAAATAAGGCATATGCTGAAACTGGCCTACAACAAAAAAGATTATGTTTAACTTGTAACAGATAATTCTTATTGTATACTTTACAATAAAATTAAACACATAAATGAAAAAAAGAGTAGCACATACTTTTGTGGTTCATTTGGATCCCGTTTCTTCTTTTTCTTTTGTACTTTTGGCTTTTTCTGCATTTGGCCACGATTAACTCCATTATCCATAGGTTCAGGTGAAGACCTTTTTACCCCCATTGTCATATTCATCTATAGAAAATATACATAATGTTAGCAACACTATTAAAGATAATATATTTCCAATATTTAATATTGATGTATTTTATTAAACATAAGAATAAATTTGATAATTCATTGGCAAACACACAAAAGGGATTCAAGTACTATAGTTATAGGTACTAAACTAGAAAAATTTGCCTATACCTGATGAAGCGCAGTTTGTTGCTGCCGGCTCGCTGAGCAATAATGTATAGGCAGAAGGCTTTCCGCATCACCAGGCAACTACCAACAAACAACCAATTCATTAGATTTAACTACACTTACATACCATAATCTCTAATTACTCGTGTATATGCCAATGAACTATATTATCAATTAATACTAACTAGTAACTAAGTACAATTTTAAATAGTCTATGTTATGTGTTATTAGAACATAAATTTTGAAATAAAATTGATGATGGTTCTTTCATTATTTGGCCAGGATAAAATTATAAATTCATTATGTAGTTTAAAAGTTTCTTAAACTTAACTGCTAACAGGAAACTATTTCATATCATTAAAATCATTTAAAAATAAAACTTTAATTATAACATTAAATGTTGAAAGTACCTGAGAGTGTTGTGATGGTACACTGTCATCAGAGTCATCACTAGTGGTGCCAGGTGGAGAGGCTCTTTGAGGGGAACCATATACTGGAGCCTGCTGCGTGGGTGTGCTAGGGGTTGGTGGGCCACTCATAACTTGGGTTGGTTGCAACATTAATAGCTGTTGTTGACCTCCTGGCTGCTGCTGAATCATATAATTCCCGGAAGGCGCTACAGCACCACTGCGAGAAAAGATATTACTGTTAGATATTATGTAAAATCTTAATTATTAATCCTGATCAAATTATATCACGCTTTCAGAAGATTACATTTACCTGTGAGTTGTTACAGGTGTGTGCGGTTCTTGCAAATATAATGGTTGTTGATAAGACGGTGCACCGCCCGGCGGAGCTAGACCATCTTGAGCAGGATTCATCATACCAACCTTCAATGATAAGATATAGTTATCATGGTAATTTCGTATTTGAAAAGTTCTTACAGATATATAACAAAAAATAAAATAAAGGAAAATTTAAATTCAATGATTATGTACAAAAACAACTACATTTTTATCATTAGGGACATTGACATCTGACAAGTGACAACTGACAATTAACATTTGTTTTTTTTAAACCATCAGTGACGTCTGTCAAAAAGGGATGGGCCGAGATTCAGTCAAATTGGGACTTAGCGAAGTGGCTTTTATTACTTGTACCCATTGTACCTAATATATTTTATGAGTATATTGAAGGTACGTACTTATGTTTTTTTCGTATTTTTCTCTTATCACATACCTGAGGTGCAGCATGGTGCATTTGTGTATACTGTATGTGGGAATTCTGCGCACCTCCATTATTTGCGTGTTGTCCATGTATCAGTGGTATATCAAACTCTTCATCGCCGAAGGATGGTGTGTGAAATGTCTGTGAGAAATAAAGATAAGTAAATAAAACTGCGTTATTTTCCCTTTTCTTCGTTAGGTTAGCACGTGTATATGTATATCACGTTAAAGTGATTTTTTACAAATGTATATTTTATTTTGATGCATTACTTTAAATCTATACAGATTACCAAAATGGGTAAAAACAAATAATTTTTATTAGAGAAAAAAAAAATCATAACGTACTTGGTCACTCATGGCGTACAGACCAGCTTTGGCGCTGCGGGTATTTGATAATGAGGCGTCGATAATTTCAGTCCGCTGTAAAAAATAAAACACAATTCAACAATGTTTTAGGATCAATCAATAAATTGCTTTACAGTAATTAAAAGTCAAATCGCACCATAAGTGGTAATTTTTTATGTTTAAATTAAGGTTTAAATGTTTAAATCTTGTTTAAATTAAGTTGCATATTTATTTATTTGACGAATTATTGGAATTGTTTTATAAGTTTGTTTTCAATTTTCCATCACATTATGAAAAATTACCTTATACAAATTGTTTTAAGTTTTTATATAATACGTCTTGTATAATATGCTATTTTCTCATCATGTTTAACTAGCTTTCCACGCTCGGCTTCGCTTGCTTTGTAGAAAACTTAACCAATTATAATAAAATATGTACTAAAACATTCCATCAAGAAAAAAGCCTGATCATAATCTATTGCCAAGTTTTAAAGATCTCAGCAACATAACAACATATTACATTCATACAGACATTAGGACAGACGCGGAACGCGACATTGTTTTAAAAGCTTATAAAAAATTGGTACCTAGATATGTTTAGTCCGTTTTATAACATGGGGGTACCGTTTACTGTGACATAGATACCTAATTTTATATAAGACTAGCTTTTCCCCGTGGCTTTTCCAAGAACCACAGTAGCAGTAGTACCACAGATAATATAGCGCTATACTGTAGTAGGTTTAGAGTTAATCGAAAACAGACAAACAAAAAGCGGTGGTGGACTTTGTTTTATAACAAAGTTTTATAATATTTAAGTAGTGATCACTGACCCTGTATAACTGAATTATTTTTCCTAGTAACTTACAGTTTGATCTCGTAAATTTAATACATATCGAAAAATGCCTGATGTTTTTTATGATAATAATTCAGTCAATATATTATTTAATTAAATATTGCCATGTTGTCACAAGTGATGTTTTGTATATCTTTATCCACCGATAGTAGGTACATACGTACTATCCGTGGATACGTACTGAAAGAAACTATTAATTTTTAAGTACTACAAGATGTATTTTTCAATTTATTTGTTGAATTAGTACCAGTAGTAGAATATAATATTATACGCATGCATTATAATATGCCTTGAAATTTTCGGTTTTACGCCCTGTTGTCCAACCGGAACCGTCAACCAAAGATAAACCGATTCTTTAAATGGGCACTAAATATAAAAAAAACGGTAAGTTTTACAAAAAAGTTAACAGAATAAAAAATGCGTAATTGAATTATAAAATTGTATTCTCTACAAAACAGGTCAATATAATGTTTGCCCTGAAGTGGATGGTTTCCGATATATCAGCCAAAACATTTCTTGATCATTGCAAGGGAAGCTCCACGCGCCTAAGCTACTCCTTAAAACATCAGCTATCTGTCCGGTCATAATCGGTCCAGCCGTTCCAGAGATTAGCCGGAACAAAGAGACAGACAGACAAACATTGTAAAAATACTATTTTGGTATTTGTACATTGAAATAAAGATCTGTATCCGTGTCTATCTTGTGTCTTTAATGTCCGCGGATATACTATATTTTTAACGACCCGGCACATCATCAGGTGAACTATTTCCTATATTAAAATTTGATCTTTACTTAAAATCTAAATATTAGGATTAACAAGAAAATAGCTTTTCTTCGTTCCTGACCTTCGTTCCTAGTAAGTTGGTAGTTTACGAACCGACATCAAACTAACTGTGATTACTGCGCAACAACATCGTTAACTTTCGACGTGATACTTAAGATCAATTTTATAAAATTATTCAGCAATTATGTGTTATAGCAAAAACGATTTATCTATTTAAATTGAAGGCCTAAAATAATAGTCGATCTACAACCAAGGCACTTAAAATAATTAAGTGTACATAACATAATGCATTATATTATAAAGGTTTACTTAATAATAGATTACAAAGTAAAGTAAAGTCGCTTTACATCATCATAGGTAGGTATTATCTTTCTAGAGCTTTCATAAAATGAATCAATAATCTTTTAACTTTTATAGTACACTAGCTTACCACCCGCGGCTTCGCCCGCTTTGTCTAAAACCTAATAAATTATATACTAAAACCTTCCTCTTGAATCACTCTATCTATTAAAAAAAACCGCATCAAAATCCGTTGCGTAGTTTTAAAGATTTAAGCATACAATTACAAAGGGACATAGGGACAGAGAAAGCGACTTTGTTTTATACTAGCTAATTAGGTATGTAGTGATATTGGTGAAAAGCGCTATATTATGGATAATATTGTAATTATATAGGGTAATTTTTAAAAGATCAGACTGTACTTCAGAGAAATATTTCTCATTTATCTGTTTATTAAAAAACTATATACATATTAACTTTATTTAATATTTTGGACTTATATCCATGTCGAGTATTTCCGCAAAACACTACCTATAATACAAGTAGGTAGTTAATTATAATATTATGATAGCTTATTAATTCTTTATTTGAATAATGATATTCATTGATCTTTTATATTGCATTTATATATTGTATCGTTATTACGTGCTTATGATAAATAAATACAACAAATAAATATATGTTTTTAAACAACATTAGTTATACATAATTAAATCGCAATAAGTTTATATCATAAGTATAGCAATAATGTTAATTCCACTTCACGTGGCAACAATTAAAAATATCGAAGTTTCAAAAATCAATTGATCAGTATTGTGTAGCGTGTACTGGTTTGACGGCAAGTTGGTCTCATTCTCCTCAGACCGGTTTGTGGCACACCGGCTGCTGCGGACCCAATGGATCTGAACATTACATACCACTATCGAGTAGGTAAGTGAAAGGACACGTTAATTGCTTTATATGATATACGATTTTGCAATAAACTATTTCGATCGAGCCGAAACATTCATGCTTAGGTAGGTACCTACTCGAATTGTTTAGGATTGGCATTTAATAAATTTTTACATGTTTTTTTTATTTTCATAAATTTTAATTTGTATAAGTAAATATTTAGACTAAACCATTAATTTAACTTATATCAGTGTATTTTAAATCATTATAATTGTTTTACATCCATCGTTTACCGATCTATCTTAATTAAAAATTATTATTATAACGAAGCATCCATAATGATTGTGTTTCTAATATGTTTTTAGAGCGTGGAAAGTAGAAAGTTTTAAAAAGTAGGTAGCTTTAATAAACATCGAAAAGTGACTTTATGTTACTTATATTAAAAAGTAAAGTAAACATAAGTATTGGACATTTTGGATTTTCTGAATTAAGTAGGTAGGTACATATACGACGTATAAATATTACAAATACATAAGTAATAGACTTACACATACAGAATACAGATATTATAGGTACGAGATTTAAAACAATTCATTAAAGTGGTAAGTATTCCTTTCTTTTATAGTCGGTACCTATATTAAATTCTTCAACGCTTACTTGTTGTTAAAAAAATCCACGCATGACTTTCAATTCGGAAAACATGTAGGTAATTGAACTATAATAAATATTATAATTAGGAAAAATAATATTTGATTAAGTAAATACACATACAAAGAAGGATATTCAAACATTCGGATTATACAAGCCTATAAAAGTAAGTACTCTCACATAATATCTACTATCAATGTAGAGCTGTGTCAGCTATTTAGAACATAATTGTAACGGTCAATGACCCCATTTAATTCTTCCCACTAAAATAGCGTTAAATCAATTGATGTTATTACAATTGGAATGCATTTCTCAACATAGCTTGTCTACAAATTTGAGGGTGAATTCAAATAGAACATAAAAAATACGAGCAGGTGAATGTTTCAGATCACGTAGGTATAAAAAATGTAGAGCCAAAGCGCTTTGTTTACTTTTTTTCTTTATATTTTTGTAGCTATTGGTTATGATTGTTTATTTAGGTATTTCTTTGAATTTACTTTGTTATAGAAATCGAATATATATATATACCAAAACAAACTGAAGTTACTGTGTATTGTAGACCATAAATGTGTATTTAATTTTTACAAAATAGAAAATAGAGTTTTGAAAAAAATCCTATATTATGAATATGTGAATGATATTTTCTTTGTATAATTATTGAAATAAGCAATTACTCAAAATTTAATATATATTTTTATGTTTTTCAAAAGTTAATCTTTTTTCATTATCTATGTACCTACCTACCTATATTCAGAAGAAGCTTCTAGTTATTTACTAAACATTAACGTATTACTTTCTTTAAAGATATGTAACAGCTGTTTTATTCATATTTACCAACAGATATAGTGGATCATATTTAAAGATAGAGAAATTTGGTCCCCGTAGAGCCCCGCGGGGTAAAGCGGGGCAAAAATAAAAATAAAATCTTTTATGGACGCATAGTAAGTTAAAAGATACTTATTCATAATGAAACTCATAAATATATCATAGTATTATATAAATTCTTATCTTTATATCACAGGGTATCTCTGTCCCAGTTTGTACCTACTCTGATAGTATTTTATCGTATTTTGTATTTAATTAGCACTAGTTTCTAATATTTATATATTTGAAGACATGAGAAATATAATAATAAAGCGTTATAATAAAGTATAAGCATGTATATTGTATATGTATTTAAGCATACAAAGATTCAATTAACGTATTTAAACGTTAATTGAATCTTTGTATGCTTAAATACATATACAATATACATGCTTATACTTTATTATAACGCTTATGATATATCTGTATTACACATCTGCCGATTTTATTTTTTTAAAATAGATATTATATTAAATGTTCATACATTATATATAAATGATAATGAAAGTGACGTAAAATTACATGAAATGGTTAATACATATTATTAAATTATTGCGATAACACAATACTAGAACGTATTAAGTATAATAGAATGCATAAACAACCGCCACGTATACTTACTTCATTCATAAAGAACGCTTAAATCCAATTATTTACGTAGGTAGTCCGGCTTCATTAAGATTTGATAAAAAAAATGAGGAAGTAAAATTGAAATTATTCCAATATTAATTGATAGAGCACTTTAATTCCACAGTACACAGTTCATTGTATAGTTAGAGTTCACATCAAATGTAGGTTCACAAAATGACATTGGGCAATATTTACTTTTCTTGAATTATTATCGAAATCAGCGGAAAACATTTACGGAGTTATGTGTGATGCGCTAGACACACGTGCGAACCGCGCGGGAAGACTGCGTGGCGTTTAGACCGCGAGCTGCGGTGGGGCGCTGGCCGCGTCGCTCCGCGCGTAATCTTGAGCCACCCGCTGTAGTACCCGTGCCCGCCGTCATATGCCGATGGCGCTAATATAGTCTTCATAACGTTTTCGAAGCACTTTAAACTTGGATCTTTAAATTGTACGGTTGAATAATAACTTGACAAACAAATTTATTTGTTTTGAATACACATAATATGTATATAATGGGCGAAACAACAATAAATCTCATATAAGAACGAAACGTTTTGCTCTTATAAGAACAAATAAAAAGTCTAACATTTTTAAGGCATTCGGAGGCAAGTTTTTCTATTATACAAGGACAATACATCTATTATTAGTTCGAGACTGCATCATTATATACTTGCGAATGTATATTAATTTTTATTATTTATAATATCTGTTGAAATAAATATGACTTGGAATAGATTGGTATAGCGGAGACTCTACATTAGCGGCTCTTTACAAAAAGTTATTTCAATCATAATGAACGAATATCTAAGTTTAATTTAGTTGTCTGAATTATATTTCGGTAAAATATTATAAATAATTTTATGATAACATTTAAGTATGTAACTATATAGAACATAATCCATTTGAAAGTAATATCACACGTGTGTAACATCTACAATATTTAATTTTAATAGTTTTCATTATACGTTATTATTGATGGTAAGCTGTACTCAATCTGGTTCTGAATATACTGAAAAGATATTCAGAAGAAAAGTATAATTTTTTATACAAAAGAGAAAATTTATATAAAAAATCATCAAATTTTGTATTACATGTAGAGTTTTTAAAAAACTTCATTGGTTAGTTCAAGTTATACTCATAAAATAAGAAAAACGTAATTAATATTTAACAATAAGAAAGTTATCATTTAAGGTTTAAAATAATCATATACAAAGATAAAACGATGATGAAAAGACGCATTGTACAAATTGTCCATTTAACTTGGAATTACTGGTTTTCGGTGACCTTTGTTTCTACCACAGATAATATAATACTATACTTACTTGTAGTTTCTACTAAAATAAACCATTTATTGATTTTGATTCTAGTAGTAGTTCTAGTCATTTTACACTTTAAGGTAAGATAAAAAATAAAAATTATCTATCAATTTTTGACTCTACATTGAAATAAGTATGAACTGATAAATATTATTATATGATTTTTCTTTATTAAATTCCTAATTTTTTTGTTGTTGACTTGCTTGAAAATCGAAGCTATCAAAAATCCTGTATTTAAACGCTGGTGATTTTAAGAGACATAATTTTTATGTGAAAACATAGAGCTCTTAACCAGAGATTGCGTAAGTTATAAAACTTTTAAAAATAAATATCAAATAATTTCCTGACACCTATGGTACGGGAGCTATTAACGTTTTAAAAAAAGTCATTTTAGTATAGTTGGGTTTTTGATATACTGTTTCTCTTGCTATTTCGGTTAGAGTCCGGGCTGTCTGGCTGGCGGTAGTGGTTGCGTTTATTTGCGTTAAATTACATCAACAAAGTAATAACTTTATTACTTATATTATATTATCCTTTTTTAATACTTATATTGAATAATTAGTAAACTAATATTTTTAATAGATGGTTTCATATTTAATACACTTTTGGGTATTAATATGAATTTGATGATATTTGGTTTTTATCAAGTTTACATTAACGTCCTATTTGAGGTTCGTTGGGAAAAGGAGGTAGCATGGTAGATTGTTGCTAAAAAATTGTAAATAGTAAAATGAATATTATATATAGTATAAGTAACATAGTGATTACTTATCCTTCACGGGGACTCATGTTGATGGAATTTCACTTATTTCGATGACATTTTAATGATTTTGAAATAAAAAATTGCGTTTGGCACCTATTTAACAACGAAAAAAACGTCTTGCAATAAAAAATTATGTCTGATGGATCTATCTAAAGGCAAAAGATTAAAAATTACGCGTTAATAAATGACTTTAAATTACGGATATTTTCCTGTGCAGATAAGATGCGCACTAATAAACGCAACCACTGCGGCCAGCCAGACAGCCCGGACTCTAACCGAAATAGGAAGAGGAACAGTATATCAAAGAACCAACTATACTAAAATTCTCTCTTGTCAACGTTGCTAGCTCCTATACGACTAGTAGTATTTACTAAAATAAATAGACTAATTAAAAATTAGTAGATTTCAAGCATATTTTATATGTACTTATTTTATAATGTCTACTCGACGTGGTGCTCCATATTAAAGGTTTTTTTTTAATTTTTTTCAACATCATAATGTGATCCCTCATATCCTTTGTTTTGTCATTTAAAAAAGACGAGAAATAATTTTCAAAAATTGAATCTTATAATGGTAATGATGATGATGTCACATTCAACACAATTCTCGATCAGGGTATTGCAATTGAACGTGTTTCCTCTCTGTTGTCCTCTGTTTTTTGGAGTGCTCTTTTGTGGTAGTGGTGATTATTTCTTTTCTCGTAGGAAATATGATATAAATATTATTCTTATTCCTTTAAAAACGGTGTGCACGCATATTTCTAAGTAACTTCCGTTTCTTTGTCGGATATTGTTTAAATAAATAATAATATAAACATTAATATTTTACATTTAATAAAAATATATACTCTAAGGATAACTCCAGGATCTTCTTGCAAACATTGAATACTAGATATGCCCACGACTTTGTTGGCACTAGCGTAGATTAAAATACAAATGACTTTCTTCCGATTACATTATATTACAAAACTTCATCAAAATCTGTAGTTGTCGCATGATAACCAAACAGAGAGCAAACAGGCAGACATTGATTCCAAAATTAAATATGTTTTTTGGATTGTGGTACAGTTTTTATATAGATTATAATATGTAGAACTTAGATGTAGAAGGTGTTGTGTAATAATATTAATATTGTAATGATAATAGTTATCAAATGATAATAATATGTAGTTAACTACAGGTAGAGCACGTTGTGACGGTTTTGAAAAATTTATTTTGTGTTAAGAAAAGTTCGTCGATTTTAAGATATCCAACATTTCCAAAATACAGAAAAATAAACTCTTTGCTTCTCTTTCCGGCCGGCGGTAAGATTCCAAATATTAACTACTTTTTCTTCCTGTTTGCTATTATAATATTAAATTTAAACCATAATAATTCATCAAGTGGTCCATACGTATAATGTAGGTACATTATGTAGTTCCTTATAAACAAAGATGTAACTTAAATTCCCATTAAATTACTTATGCAATGAGTTGAAAGCCAGGGTCTTAAAATAAATAAAAATAAAATAAATAAAAAGCCCGTTTATTTCCAATCCACAAGAAAAGTTTTGGTACAGATAGTTTACATACATATAGCTGTTTTCAATATAAAAATTCCACTATTTCTTAACTTAAATTTTAATTACTAATACTTAATTTTTTTTTTCTATTTTCTAAAGCCAGGGTCTTAATTAATATCAATATTTAATTTTACAAAAGGTGTTCATACTGGCCCTTCAGCTCTAGCTGCTGCTTACTTTATTATACTTAGGGCTGATTTTTCAATCCTTGGTTAATACTTATTCGTCGAATAAGGTATTAAACTACCATTTCAAAAATGTATTCTTTGCCCGTCTTTGACAGTTTACGGGTGACATTTTAATATTATCGAGTAATACTTTATTGGGCGGATAAGTTTTAACCATGGATTGAAAAATCGGCCCTTAAACTATAATATCTAATTACCCGACTGCCAAAGAAGGAGGGTAATGTTTTTCGAGTGTATGTAAGTATGTATGTATGTCTTTTCCTTTGTGACCACCTGTAGCCTAAACGGCTTGATGGATTTTGATGTATGAGGTATCGTTAGATTTGTCTTGATTACGGGAGTGTCATAGGATACATTTTATCCTAAAAGTCCCACGGGATAAAGACATAATAATATTTTTTCTAAATTTCCCTTTAAAAAAATATGTATGCGGTATCATTAGATTCATTTCAATCACTCTTTTTTTAGTGTGCAGTCGGGTATTTTGTTTTTTTAATAATTTACTTGTTATTATTTTTTTCAGACAACCTAGTGTTATGTCTAACGGTGACTATTAAAAAAAGAGCCGAACTAACACGCAACGAGGGTTTCGTAAAAATCTGTTTTGTTTATATTTAGATTTTTTAACTGTTTGTTCAAGATTTGATCCCCTTGCGAATGTCGAAAATTTGCAGTATAGAAGGCTGCATCTTTTGATTGCCTTGGCGTATAATTTTGATTTTTTTTCACATCTTCAAGGGACGGCAGACCTAAGTATTCAATAATATATACATTTCAGCTTGATAGCTCCACGCGCTCCTGTGAAAAAGGACCTTGGCGGACAAGCAGATCATTTTTCCATTTGGTGTTTCGGATCTTTATTAATGAGAAGTACCAATAGATTGATAAAAATATATATCATTAATCATAATATCATAATTATCATAGTTTTTAGTTATATTGATAAATTATAAACGTTGATAACCGAGTTCCGACGCGACAGTCTACGGATTCTGTTTCCGGATTTCTTTAAGCCGAAATATAAGGTCGGTTATTGATCGACAATTGAATAAAATAAATAGTAGCAATGTTTGTAATGCGACTTTAGACACAACCAATTACGAGTTATTATCGGTTGTGTTGTCTATTTATATTTCAACCGCCCACGTAAATAAGTTGAGTTATATTTAGTTTAACATGAATAATTATATGTTTTTCAAAACAGTAAAACTAATTTGTAGTTTTCAGAAAGATTGGTATAGTAAAGTAAAGGTTGGTAGTTTGCCCTCAGCAATGCTTAGTGGAATTAGACGCAATGATAGAAAAAATATTCAGCTTTCATCGGATGAACTTCACTACATAGTATAAAACAAAGTCGCTTTTTCTGTCCCTATGTCCCTATGTCCCTATGTATGCTTAAATCTTTAAAACTACGCAACGAATTTTGATGCGGTTTTTTGTAATAGATAGAGTGGTTCAAGAGGAAGGTTTTAGTATATAATTTATTATGTTTTAGACAAAGCGGGCGAAGCCGCGGGCGGAAAGCTAGTATTTTATATAATATAACGCGTTTCATTAAAGAAACGAATCTTCAATGGCGGCCAAAGCTGACACTGACATATGGTAGGGTAAGTAAAAAAGAAAATAAAAATAATGTAAATGGATAATTATTTTATTAATTATTTCAAATTGTTTATTGACAAACTTCTTTGTTATGGTACTTGTGTATTTATATGAATTATCATATTTACGTATACAGAATGCAACAAAATCCCCATAATACTTGTAATGAGCCCATAAAACTGAACAACTTTTCCCAAAGAACATATATTGTCAAATTCCAATAAAATATTATTTACTATCGCAAATACATAATTGTCATTGTAAATTTATGATAAAAACTATTATAGGGAAAATCAAATACATTTTAGTGTTTTTACTTTTCCCTATTTTTTTTGCATGCCGTACGGCCGTGTGTAAGCGAGAGGGAATGATAAGCGCCGCCATTTAAGATTCGTTTCTTTAATGAAATGCTCTATACTAGCTTTCCGCCCGGGTAGGTTAAAGAAAATATAGTTAGTTAAACTCGCTACCGTGGGATTTCCGGGACAAAATCTATCCTATGTCTTTTCTCGGTTCTCAACTTATCTCTGTACCAAATTTCTTCAAAATGTTCTATAAACGCGATGTAGAGACAGACCGACGGACAGAAACTTTTCCATGTATAATAATTAATAGTATAATTCGTAGGGATACACAATATAATATTTTATTTAGGGTTAAAAATGTAAGTTTAATGCCAGTAGAATTTCCTATTTATATATTGTCTAGGAGCTTCCATTGAATTATATTTCTTATTTTTCCATCTACTATAAATGAATTTTTTCTTTAAATATTTTACTTAGGTAACTTTATAATCATTAGCAAACAAAAATATTGCCAATTTTTAGATCGCTCTTGTATTTAACAGGCTACAAACAACCGTCAAATTCTATGTTTTCTACAATTATAATTTATATATGTGATTAACCGTCAAATTCTATGTTTTCTACAATTATAATTCATATATGTGATTAACCGTCAAATTCTATGTTTACTACAATTATAATTTATATATGTGACTAGCGACCCGCCCCGGCTTCGCACGGGTGCAATGCTGATACTAAATACACTACAGAAAAACTGTGAACGTTGTATATAAAAACATAGCGGCCCGCTCCGGCTTCGCACGGGTATAAAATTGTATAGCCGGGCGGCCGGCCGGTACCGCCGCAAACGCTACGTCCCGCAATTTTTAAATCTGTAATATCTTCGAAAATATTCACTTAAATCATACGGTGTAAAGGGCCATATAGATCTATATTAAATGAACAATGTGTTCAAGGTATTTAATTGGTTAAGGATTAATGCTGTATTGGTTAAAATCGCTTCGAAAATTAGCCATTATTTGTCGTAAAAAATAAATGACAAAAAAAAGTTATTGTGGGTTATCCATAAGAGATAGACATATACCATCGCGGACTTTTCTGTAGACCTTTTCAATGTGTATAATACTTAGTATATTATTTTGATAAAACTCGTAGGGTTCAGCCTGCGTTTGCAATGTAAGCGGAAAAAATGTAATTTTATACGACATCACATTAGAAACCTCAAAAATAACAGTACTTCTCCACTATTTAATGGATGTTATTATACATATAAACCTTCCTCTTGAATCACTCTATCTATTAAAAAAACCGCATCAAAATCCGTTGCGTAGTTTCAAAGATTTAAGCGTACAAAGGGACATAGGGACATAGGGACATAGGGACAGAGAAAGCGACTTTGTTTTATACTATGTAGTGATTAACCGTCAAATTCTATGTTTTCTACAATTATAATTTATATATATGTGATTAACCGTCAAATTCTATGTTTTCTACAATTATCCATACTAATATTATAAATGCGAAAGTAACTCTGTCTGTCTGTCTGTTACTCAATCACGCCTAAACTACTGAACCAATTTTCATGAAATTTGGTATGGAGATATTTTGATACCCGAGAAAGGACATAGGCTACTTTTTATCTCGGGAAAATGACGCAATCCCGGAAATCCCACGGGAACGGGAACTATGCGGGTTTTTCTTTGACTGCGCGGGCGAAGCCGCGGGCGGAAACCTAGTAATTCATATATGTGATTAACCCGCGTCAAATTCTATGTTTTCTACAATTATAATTTTTTGATGCATTCATTTCTTTGTAATTAAGTACATTGGTAAAGTAATTAAGAATTTTAGTCATATCAATAAATTTTTTATTTCTTAACTTTCTTATTAATTCCTTCTGGAAATCCTCGCGGTAAAAACGTTTTGGAAATTATTTTGTTCGTGAAGAACTTACCACCATGTAGTATGTCGTAGCTCCATGCAGAAAATACCGTGGGGTATTCTTGCTCCGCGTTGCCCAATTTATATTTTTACATATTATATGAAATAAATATCCTAAAAGTATATGTGTTTCCTAACGTTTATAAACAAGGACTTTTCACTAGCTTCGATATATTATGTAATTTACTGGTCAGTGGTGAAATGTTTAAAATAATATAACATTATACATAATAATGTGTAAGAATGGATCAATTAATAACAATTTATCATATAAAAATGTTGTAATTCTCTGTCTTAATTTAATATAATAAAAACTAGACATTTCTTGGTTATTTGTTTATACTCAAACGACTTAACAAAAATCTTATATTATTTCACATTCTTCATATTTTCGAAGTAATTTAAGCTATTTTTTTATGTTCTAGACTCAGACGGGTGAACTCGGGACAAGCGGCTAGTAACAGATAAAAATCTTCTTCTATAGAAAAGCGATATCTGAATATTATGTACACTTTAACATACAGAAATGTTTTTAGTGCGATACATCGTACTAAAAACATCATAGATGACTCTATGATGTTTAATTTGTCGCTCAGAAAAGCAGCGTGAAGCAGTAATTTTAAGTCTAAAATACAGCTGAAAAATAGATAGAAAATTCTTATAACTTAAATTATTCGAATGATATAATTTTTTTTTCTCATATTTAATATTACACCGTAAGAAGCGCATAAAAGGCTATGGAGACTTACCTTATACATATTGTATATTTTGTACGTGTGTTCACGATCCTCCCCAGACGTTTGAATAGGTTCCATACTGTGCTATTAACAGTATGGGACACTGAAATTATTGTGCTACGGTCCATTTACTTTATATTAACTAATTTACAAACTTTAAATTGAAGTAAAGTGTATTTAAAGTAATAACATAAATATAGAACTAATTGTAGCTATGAAATTAGTGGTAATACTTTTATTAAAATAATGAATGAGATAAAATGAAGTAGCAGATCACTGTAACAACTTTTATGGCGGTAGTCAAGGAAGCCGGCATCGAAGTGTAATCCGTCGTAATTATGTATTATCAATGGAGAAGGTGCGTAAGGCAAGGTGTAACCGTCAACAGGCAAACGGCGAGCACGTGGCCGATACGGGTTGCACGGAACCCGATGCGGCGGGACACTTGCGAATTCGCGAGGGAGCAACCGCCGGAAACCGAGGTGTACCAGGGCTCCTCGAGTACAGAGAAGTGGCGGCCCGCGGCACGCCCGCTCCGCACCCCGCACCCCCCACGCCCCGAGCCCCGCATGCACTCCGAAGCCTCCACGCCACCGCTCACCCCGCATTCTATACTCGCCTTAATCGCAAATTAAACTTCCAGTAATGTTTTCTGTTAAGCTTAGAGCTTAATTTGATGTCATTCATTACGTTGGATTAGGAAATTGCGTAACTGATTACTTACATTATATTTATATTCAGTTAATATAGTGAACGTATATCGTTTACTCGGTTATAGCATGTCATGAAATA
>CAJQZM010041833.1:0-18036 GCA_907164665.1 Colias nastes | reverse complement strand
TTTCGCCCGCGTAGTCAAAGAAAAACCCGCATAGTTCCCGTTCCCGTAGGATTTCCGGGATAAAACCTATTCTATGTCCTTCCTCAGGTCTCAAGCTATCTCTGTACCAAATTTGAAGTAAATCCATGCAGTACTTTTTGAGATTAGCCAGAACATACATACAGACAACCAGACATACAGACAAGCTGACAAAAATTCTAAAAACTATATTTTTGGATTCGACATCGATTGTGGATCACAACCCAAGTATTCTTTTCAAAAAATATCCAATGTACAGTTTTGACTTTCCTACGATTTTATTATATAATATGTATGTATGTTAGTTATATAGATTAGGAAACACTCACTACAGTAAAGTTTAATACGATTGTATGTATTTGTAAAATCGTTTTTGTTTTACTTTTTACATCTTGTAGCTTTGCCTTTGATATTATTTCTCGATCAGTTGCAAGCTACACATTGAGAAATAGTAGAATTGGGAAATACAGTTTCGGAGACATACATACTTACATATAAACGCATACACTAAATATAATTCTATTTAACACCGAAACCAAAATTTTCTATATTTACATAAAATGGTACTTACAAGGCATAGGAAGATTGCGACTTGCGAATTCATGTTGCTGGATAAATGTTTTGATGTTCAGAAATGTAGTATGTATTACAAAGGATGTTTACTGTCCAGAGATCTGACTCCCACTGGGTTAAGAATGAACAGGAACGTTTAAATTTATTTGGCTACGCACGTGTGTGGTTGTAATCATTGTATCAACCAAATATCATGAGGTCAAGGGATGTGCGAAATGAAAAATTATATAACTATATCTTTGGAATTTTTTTACGATTTTTGTAAACATATAAATGGAAACATACTGAGCAATTCCGCTAGCATAATAATTTAATTATTTTAATTAGCCCGAGCCCCAAATCTTAAAATTTTAACGCATTGCATTGCATTTGTACCATTCATACGAGATTTCTTAATTATCGCTTCGATATCTCTAACCTACAGTTGTTTGTGGCAGTTGATCTATCAGAATTAAAGTATAATATAATTGTTTTATCTATATGTAGGTACTCTAGGTAACTAGGCGATTTACTTCATATTATTAATTTTATTAAGTAACATGACGTTTAAAAAGCTCCAAGGTATCGTTTTCACGAACACAAGAGAATAAGTATGCTACCATTAAATTCTTAATTCTTGAGGCGGTCGTGCTGATAAATCAACGTAATGCGATATAATGTTCTAATAACGGTAAAGTCAGGTTAGACTAGACTGGTTACCTAAGACATGAAGGCCTATAGTTCACAAAGCTAGAGTAGGAACCGGTTATAAATGCGAATTTCACTATTCATTGTCCAATATGTATGTAGTAATAATAACTGGTTCCTTGTCAAACTCTTAAGTTCGTCATTTATTCTATTTTAACATTCGTAAATAGAAAATTATAATATTTTTTTTGATAATAAGTCACATCATCAGCCCATAACGGTTAGCACACGCTAGCCAAGTGCTTCATATTTGTCTTTGATCTTTATATTTTAGGACATGAGATGGTTGTTCTATGACAAAATTTTCCGTCACTGCTTGAAGCATTTAAAGATCAAATAAGTTTTTCAGTTTCTTCACCGATGATTTTAAGATATTATCGAAGGCATATACCTACTGCACTAGGTAAATAAGAATAATACTTTACGTCGTACATAATATACATATTGATCATTCACAATATTATAATTTCCATCAATATCGATTACCTTATTCACGTTTCATTCAACAAGCCGCGCTTAGCACAGAAGGCGAAACTAATGTGTTGAATTACAAACAGTAACTAAGTATGTACATAGTAGCAATAGTTCTATATAAACTAGATTGTTCTATTAATTGTCGTTATTTTACTGGACTATGTAGATATTTATTTGATAATATAAAACATTTTAATATATTCTTACATTTTTCTGGTTAAGGCACTTCTGGCAGCTCAAGGTATTTTTTTTAAATAGCGCGTGAAGATAGAGATTCAAGGAAGATATTCTCCAGGAACATTTCTATCTATATTATATTATGTAATTAATGAAATACAAATATCACCTGCTTAAATTGTGGCAAGTCTAAAATATGTAATATTTATAAACCCTAAGAAGATATCCATGATATCATAAATGACATTTTCCTTATAAGAATTTCTTCATGTTCATCCCCAGGAATTTTAAATTGAATAATCTGTACCTACCGGAGGTGACACTTATGAGACTGCTTCAACAATGATAGCAATAAAAAAGTAATCAACATATTAAAGAACGATCTGTATTCTATGGAAAATTTATTTAAGAAAATATTATTATACTTTTGTGAATAGCGTAGTAGGTACACGGTAGATTTAAGCGTGTTGCGATGCAAAATACTAAATAGTTTTACAGCTTATCATAAAAAATGCATTTGAAAAGTAATCTTGTATGACAATTGATAAGTTCTGAAATAATAGATCACAATAGTATAACCACAATTATTTTTACGTTACATCTAATTCTCTTTTAGTTTATTTTTTGGTTGGAATATTAGATAAATGCATATATCGTTCAGATATTATAAGTAATAAAAAACATGCTTTATTAATAAATAAAAACGTACTATTTATATATTAATAAAAGTATTAATGTATGAAGTTCAAATGAGTCATCATCCAAAGGTTTTGCCAAAAAATTTCTTTATTTCTTTCCATATTTTGTTTAATTGGTTTACGGGGATATTCACTTGTATTTTGGTGGGTTTCTTCTTTGTAACTGATATTTTGTTCGGCTTTGACGTCACTGCTTTACTGTTTATAACATCAGACATTATTGCCTAAAAAAAAATTCATACATTTTTCAGAACTCATCAGTAAACATGAATGGTGGTGAAGATAATGATAAAATCCGGTAAAGATGAGGGTCGATCTGCTTACATATTTTTACGACATTTGTTAAAAGTAAACTCTAGGTACTATATTTTACGGAGCGTATTTATTAAAGAATAAAGTAGTGAGAGTCTTTATTTTATTTACGTGAAACGATAATGTATGTAAGTAAAGTCTATCAAGATATAAATAGTTAAAAAATTATGTATTAGGTACTTGCCAATAATAAAACAATCACGAGAAGTTTCTTCATACCTCCTCTAAAACCACTATCTCTGAACAGTAAAATGAAATCATGGCTGTTTCAATCACACGGCGAATTATACAAATTTTGATTAGGAAATAAAACTCATTTTATTCCTTACATAATTTTACGTTTGTTTTCAATACTTACGTCTTTTATTGTGATTTTGAGTTTGGTCTAAAATTTAAACTATGTAATTATAAAAATCAAAGATGTAATAATAAAAGTAGATACAGAGAAGTTATTACAGTTTAGTAGACTGTACTATATATCTACAGTTATATCTAGTGGTTTGCTTTGTGGTCGAAACATACAACCATAAAAATATAGAATATGAGTATCGTTGTTTTTAATGATGTTATGTTATATATTACTAACATTTAAATTATTTTCATAGATAAATTGTTATCATAAATTATAGGTAGTTAACGATCTGATTTAAAAGTAAAAAAAAAAAACAAATTATTCTTATAATTTTATTGAACCTACTTGTTAGTGTAGTGACTTAATTGATAAAAATTCAAATGACACCAAAATAAACAGGATATCTTGTCAAGTAATTGACTTGATAACTTTGTATACTCACATTCAGTGGTATTTTTAAATAATTTTGTTTTCCTTTATATGCTCTACTAATGTTCTGTTTATTGTAAATGAGATATGCAATCCGTATATATTATAGTACCCATCACACTCCTCAGTACTAACAGAAAATCAACAATGTCTACCAAGGTAAGTAACACACTAAGTAAAAACAAGGTAAAAACATTTTTTCGCGTATTTCCAGTTCAAATAGTATAGAGCTTCAAATAGTATCCAACTAGCCCAGTGAATCGAGTAGTTAGTAGCTATATAAATAATTCCCATAGAGACCCCTCGCTAATTACTTAAAATAGTTTTATTTCTATGTTCTGCATATAGAGTTATTTTTAATAAGATGATTCCTTAGGATGATTCATACCAAAATTGTCTCCGTCACTTGTACAAGTACGAATCAGTTGCAATATATGTGGATAATCGTCTCGATTCTAATTATGTATTAAGAACTGCGTAAGAACTAGACCACGTAGGTACAAAGGAGTACAAAATACTTTGTATAACCGCTTGTAAACAACGCTATCAAACGTACATTTTCCTATTAAGGCAAAATAGAGCAAGGACTTGCACTTAAATTATTATCCTTTGAATCTATTTGTGCTGACAACTAAACGTAAAAAATGGACACTGTTCCCAACTAGTTCTTAGAAGTGTTTTCCAATAGATATCTTATGTTGCGATTAACACGTTCGCTGCATTACGAGATCTATCAGATCCCTTGCAGGACTTTTGTTTTGTGCGTTGAATATAATCGTGTTTTTTCACTCCTTGCGGGAGGATCTAACTTGTAAACTTCTTTAAGTATGAGTAGGACAAATATACATATTTGCTTCCTACTTAAAGCTGAGTTCAATAACATTAAAAAATAAATTAGAGATGGATTAGGTCCCTAACGCACAGTACTGTAATTATATTCATTCCTTGCGTTAGGAGATATGTCGGTACTCGTGGAATCGTAGGCCTCGTAGACGCAAGAGAGGGAGGGTAGGCGGCGCGGGCGCTGCGTGATTCGGTTTAGTGTTGTCCTAGCATCGATGTGGGAGCTCGCTCGTTTTGGAAATAATACTCGCGTATCTAGGTGTTGATTATTTTTTATAAACTAATGAGTGCTTTTAAAAGAAAAAAGTGTAAAAAATCTATTTATTTTGGTGAGATTTCTAACAAACTCAAACTCAAACATATATTTATTCAATTAGACTTCTTCTACAAGCACTTTTGAAACGTCATTACATATTTTTAACATTTACCACCGATTCGGAAAGCAGTATCTACGGAGAAGAACAAAAAATCAAAGCCGGATTATACTGCCGCATCGTCCAGTATAATAAAAATTTTGGAAAATGTTCGGAAAACGAATTGTTACCATAATGCGCGCAATGCAAGTAATCAATGTGCTTACCATGTTTTAATGAAAAACACTTTGCATAATTAATAAAACTATTTCAATCGACAACTGGTATATTATTTTATTCCCATCACTACTTACTACACATATTGAACTATCTTCGGTTGCGATACGAGATACAATCGATATCTAATTTTTTTTTGGTATTTGTAGTTTATTCAAACGTCATAACTGCGTGCGAACCTAGCAAAATATAAAACAATAGACTATCTTTCATCCACAAAAACTTCAAAGTATATGTCATTGTTTTCTGGAAGATATAAATTATTTTCAAAACTGTATCTTTAGGAGACTGATTAGGTCTCAAACGCACCAAAGGGTTGGTAAGTTTCGAGATCTTTTAGGTCTCCAAAGCACCAGCTGAAAGTTCTTTGATAATGATGGCGCAGTGAACGTGTTAATACAAAATTAAAAAGTTAAAAATATAATCGGTAATACGTATTCACGTGAATAGCTTCGCAAATAGACATTCAACTATTAACTGCAGACTACCACACGTACTTAATATTACTAACGTAACTATAGGCTAATAACTTATAAGGTTCCCTAATGAAATCTAAACGTTAATATTCCAGGTCATTCTCATCACCGTAGCTACTTTGATCGTAGCACAGATTGGCAGTGCGAGCTGTGGCCGTCTTCGCAGAGACGAAGAATCAAAAGGGGATAATGCTGGACAGTCAACCAACGCGGTCGCTGGATCCGATTCTTTCATGAGCAACATCGGGCAAATCTTTGGAACCATGCCTACCAATCCCACGGAATTTATGTCGGCATTTTCTAATTTGTTCAAAAATGTACCCCAGCAATTGAATATGTCTTAAACCGTTATTGACATACCACAAGCTAACTCTATGTTATTTTGTTATATTATGCATCATAATAAATTCGAATTTAAGTATATTGTTTTTCATTCAATATATTTATTATTTTTACCATAAATTGAATTGATAACAGATAAGAGCCTGAGCCTAGATTGTACAAAGAGTACTTATCTACTTAAAATATGTGCAAATCAAACTGTTTAACATTAAAGAAAATACAAAATGAATGTATAAATAAAAAGTTTGGAAAATCCAAAAGTGCACGCCTCATAATCTCAGTCGATATTTTTTTTTGTTTATTTAATAACAATTAAACCACATCGAATCAGACCCTGAAAAATGAAAGGGTTCTATTCCTGAGCATACTCAAGCGTAAGAGAAAAAAAAAGACTCGATTAGTAAAGTATTTCGGTCGCTATCGTGTTAACAAGAAAATCCTCCGCACATACAGACACACGGACGTCCAAGACAGAACTTTTTTAAACTGTTTTTTAACTAGTTTAAATAACAAAAATGACATCAAAAATATCATGAATGTTAAAAATAGTGTTTTTTCTTAATATGTGTGTGTATGTATTATCTTACAAGTGCAATGTATGATACATAAAGACATTTTAAGTTTGAAAAATCAGATGTTTTGCGCGAAGTGACAGTAGTACCCACCTCAACGCTTCGCTTATGAGGCGTGCAATAAGACACAATTTTTTTAAACCCTTCTGTCAACGTATACCTACAGCAAGTGATAAAATATCACATACAGGTATACTTATCTGTTTATCAAATAAAGTATATTGCATATTATATACTGTTCAGTTTATTTATTAGTAATGATAATTCTTGCAAGCTATATAAAGCCTTAAGATGTCTTTCATTTCAATTACCTAAGTATTATCTTCTTGTGATACGGATACCCTAATATCACTTTCAAAATGTCACCCAACGTGAGTCTTATTATTTTCAATTTTATTTCATTTATTTTCTTTTGGTAGATTCTTAAATAGGCATTCCATATGTATGAAGTATTTTTGCATAAAGTTTTTAAGTGTTAAAAATGCTCCTACTAAAACTTTACCAATTTTGTCTTGACAATTCTGTGCCTCCAGTGAATAAAGGAGTAAGACGAGTTATTCCCTTTGGTTTTTACTGCACCATTGGATTCAGCTCGTCAAAATACACAACATATCAAAAGGTCATATCTCTAGCTGCGTCCTAACCCATTTTTTCCAATGACCCAAACGGTATAAGTAGGGTGTGATTAACGGTATAAGTTACCTTATCCATCATTTTAGGCAATCACAAAGGAACTATTCGTCTCGAGTCAAAAGTACCCACGAACACAAAGACGTATGTGTAGTTATACTTTTAGAATAAAGACTTAATTCATTTTGTTCCATCAGTCCTAACACTATTTTAGTATAAACGCATTTGTGTCATTTTTCTAACATGAGCATAAAGGAACAACTCTTTTAGTATCATTGGTTCAAGTGACGACATGAGACAGTTTCGCATTAATGCCGTGTTGCTATTGGTCTATTTGAATACTGCACGGAAACAACACACACTATTCCTTATTATATTTCAATCGTTTTTTCAATAAATCTGCATCAACAAATCTTTATATTTTTTGAAAAAGGTATCATCAGTTAACTTGGGATACTAATATATTTCTATGGAAATTAACTATTTTTTGCAATAGATATTAAAAATACAGTTAGACATTAAGTGCATTTAATGATATTATACTCTTTGTTTATATAAATACAGAACGATAATTGAATCATCTAAAAAAAGCCAACAAAAATGTTAAACTTATATTTTCTTCTTATAATTGGGTAAGTTTTTAAAAAATAACTAGTTTTTAATCTTTTTTAAAAAAAATTAATCTAACTACAATAATACTATAGTCTATAATAGTCGCATAAAAAAAAGTATTTATAACCAGTCTTGACAATTATGAATATTGTGTTCTCCGCATATAGCGTTTTAGCCACTGTGCTTTGGTAATTTGCCTTTTTTATAGGAAAAAAATCCGCAATATCGATACTTCTTTGGTCCTGCATTTTCGTAAACATATTATGGATACTCTGGTACCACATATTTTGAAAAAATTGGGCTATTGTCACGTAGAGTCTCTTCAAAGTGCGTGCCACAAGTCGTATTTGCATCCAAGGCACCTTCAAATCTGTGCTTAATTTTTTCATTAAATCTTTGCGGCTCATTGTATTTTCTTTATTTATCTACATTATTTTGATATTACATGATATAGAAATTGTTAAAATTCCATATCATGCCGTAAAATATCGCCGCTGACCACCTATAACTTTTCCTGTAACTGAACATATGGTTTTCAGGCTTCTCTTATCTCTTTATAGTGCTTGTATCCTCAATGTATACCACCATGACATATTCGGTTTTACTCCGGACAACATCTTCAGCCACCCAATCCCCTTGCTTGGAGTCCAAATCCAGCGGAGGACAATAATGGTCATTTACTAAAATTGAAGGTTTTTCGTCCTAGTATAAAAGTTGTCTGGATCCCATTTTATACTCAATCTATAGTATAATACATACTATATCATGTGAAACGTGAATTGGAAAAAAAATTATTCAAATAAATCACAAAATAAAAATTTGATACAATCTTAAAAGTTACGAAAAGCCACAAAAGCCCAATTATACGTCAAAATGACGCACAACATCCTCTTTACAACAAAATGGCGGAATTTACCGGGATGAGCCAACTATGTACTGCTAGGTCTCGACGGCTAATAAGTTGGTTCTGGATTTTGCAGCGATTCAATGGTAAATATAGAAGAGTATACGTCAAATTTACGTAGATTGGACTTCTAGGGTTAAATGTATAAATACCTAAATGTTGTTTTGTTTTTATTATCTAATAACGATAAAAAACCCGTTGATTTCATTCGTTTTTCAAGCTACGTGCATAGTTTTTCCACTAAAAGGCCTCAATTGAGTCATAAAGTACACAAATTTCAAGCATAATAAGTCACATCATTTCTATAAAACCAAAATTGGCAATAATATAAGTCGTGTTGTGCGATTATGAACATAGTGCACAAGGGCATAAGTCGTTATATTGCAAAGAGTAAAAAAAAATTATGTGAATACATTGAGTTATTCCATGAAGTACTCGTTCATAAGGCCACAACTACAAAAAAACACGAAAAAAGTATATTTATGGGGTTGTTACAATATGTGTTCATATGTAAAACTATAGTCTAACATCATATCTTACCCATACAAGCTTAAAATTTTGAATTTATAAAGATTTAGTATTGATATATAGTTTTTTGTCTCTCCTGAAAAGTGCTGTTTTTGAGTTATTCCCTTATTCACTGGAGGCACAGAATTTCTTTCACGTTTCTGCCAATAAGAGGTCCTAGTGAGATAAATAGCCACTACATTATATTTTTATCGGTATAGGTGTAATTTTACATCTATTATTATTCTAGACTAGCTGTGCTCCGTGGTTTTACCTGCAGTGCTCCGCTCCTATTGGTCTTAGCGTGATGATGAGCTTATAGCCTTCCTCGATAAATGGGCTATCTAACACCGAAATAATTCAAATCGGACCAGTAGTTCCTGAGATTAGCGCGTTCAAACAAACAAACAAACTCTTCATCTTTATAATATTATGGTATAGATAACTCAGGTGTAACTATCATTTTTATTATTTCTAGATGACCCGATTGTTTGTTCTCATCTGTTGCATCTCAATTGCATATGCGGGGATAGCTATAAGATCTAAAAGAAATACCAGAGGAGGAAATTACCCTAATGGATCTCAATCAAACAATAACGAGCCGGGTGATTCGAGTAACCTTGATCCTAATACTTCATCTAATGCTGTTTCCGCAACCGATTCTGCAGTCAACAATATTGGACAAATAATCGCAGATATTGATGTAAAACCTCCTAGGAGGAGTTGATTTATTACTGATATATTGTAATAATTCAAGAAAATTATCTTTTTTCAAATTAAATTTCATTTGATTTTTTAATTGTATAAATATGTTTTATGGTAACAATATGTTGATTAAATATCTAAATGAAATTATGAATTGTTATTTCTTTACACTCAGTAATTGTGGGTAAAAATTAAATCAAAATTAAATTTAAATATAAAAGTTTTGCAAATGTAAATAGGAACATTTATGAATTTAACAATAGTTATAATTTTGTATCCTTAGTGTTTAGGCTACCAAGCCAAATATTACATCAAAACAGTTTATATTTTGTAAAGAAAAACCACATACAGTTTCAGTAATGACACATTTATTATTTAACTATTCAAAATTAAGGCTTCGAGGGCTTCATCTTCTTGTACAAGTTAGTAAATATTATCAAGAGATCTTCCGGTTTTTTGGGAATATTTCCAATATTTGGAATATTATCTGTGCCGGCATCTTCTGGATCAAAATTGATGAGCACGATTGGTGTATCCATACCTTCTTCCTCGACCGGCATGCTGAGGACATGAAGCATGCAGGCGGCGAAGACGATTGTCATGATAATCTACATAACAAAAATTTAAATTAATATCAGTATAACATAAGCTTGCACTAATTTTATTCTATAGTAATAACAGTTCACTGATTGCAGTTTGTAGACCAAATCCCATTCAGTATATTAAGCCTGTTGTTGAGACTCGGAATTTTAGAAATGAAAATGTATATACCTTAAATCTATCGAACAAAAATACTTAGCCAAGTTAACTTATTTAAGTTACCTACATAAAATCTTTTTAAGTTAATATAGTAGCATTGCTTAATAATATTTACATACTACATAGAAATAGATCGATAAAATTAAATCATATTTAAAATATTACCTTGGAAACCATTGTGGATAGATTGCTGTTTTCAAGAAACTAAATGTTACACATTCAACAGTCCATATATATAGTCTACAAAAACTTTATCATAGCTTTTATGTCTAGTACTAAACACTTCCGATGAGTTAAAGATTAGACTATTCTAAAAATAATTAGTTTTCTTATCAGTCTAAAGTTTTACTAGCGCTAACAAAACTAAATACTTTTTCTCAATAAGTTTTATGCTTTGGACTATATTTTTTATCATATCAACTTCTATATTGGTTCGCACATGGTTCGCACTAATCTCAAGAAACTGAAAACTTAATAATTGGGATTGTCCAAATATTAAGGTAAGCTATAGACTACAGTACAGTCTGCATAACATCACTCTACATTCTACAACCATAGAGACGGAGCAGCAGCAAAATGCACAAAAATATATTTTGTTACTTCCACATTTTTACATGTTCAAATATGCCGATATTTCGAATTTGCCAATAAAACAGAAGTTTTATATAATAGTCATAATAGCTTAGTATTTAGTTATTAATTGCGAACTCCACTCGTCACGTCAGGATAAGTAAAATAATGAATAAAACGCATTTAAAATTCATTGAATCGTCTTTAATTACTTAATTCTAGCCCCGAAAGATAGAGGATGTCAAGATGTTCGTTCTATTAATTACGTAAAACCGATAAAACAGATAAATCTATCTTTTGTACAGCCTGAGTAAAATAGTGGTAATTCTAGTAAATTAGTGTTTAATTGTTAGATAATCACATTCTGTTGTTTTTATTACAAGATTAGTACTAATAAAAAAGTTTATTTGTTTGATGACATGTAAAATTCCCGAGTCGTAAAGTCTAGCTATAAAACTTTTACCTATAAATAGTCTAAAACAGGTGGAATTTTCATCATCAGTTCTGATAACTTCAAACAAAATGGTTTCTACAAAGGTATATTTGAAATCATTCTTATAATCTTATTATAAGATTTAACAAGTTTGTCTTTTGAAGTGAAACTTTTTCAGGCACGTTGAGAGCAATATCGTCACGTCATGGAGTAAAGCGACTATTTTTGTATCTTTGAATCTTGCCAAAGAAGTTTCACCTCTGACACGTGTGCTCGGTACACACGCTCTTTTTTATTATTAGTCATTTTACTTTATCGTAATCTAAAAATATGTTACATTCTCTCTCTACCCCATTTCAAAAATTTGAATCCTTCCAGGTCATCGTTCTTGCTCTAGTCCTGGTCGCCTGCCTCATCCAGGTGCAAGGAAGACACGTTCGTGGTGCTGGCGCTGCCTCATCAGCCGCTTCAGGAGGTTCAGGCAGCGGTGACAATATCATGAACAACTTCAGCCAATTCTTCACCAAGTTCAACAGTAACCCCAGCGACATTATCATCGTCATAACCAACTTCTTCAAGAAAGGAGATTCTGTATCTGCTTCATAAGCTTAGAAATTTCATGCCTATATAGTAAATACATTAAAAACCAAACACCTGACTTTATTATCATGTTTAATTGCACAATATGAACTCTAGAAATATTTTTTTTGTATTAATTATTAAAAATAATGATTATACTTAACTTGTTTTTAATTATAATATTACCTGTATTATATCTATAATATAAAAATGAAGCGCAAAATATGGTGGTAAGCGCATAACTCGAGAACGGCTGAACCGATTTCGTTAATTCTTTTTTTATAACATTCCTTGAAGTATGAGGATGGTTCTTATGGAGAGAAAACGTAAACAGCATGTACCAGGGGTGAAGCTGGGGCTGACCCCTAGTAATAACAAAAAGCTCGCCAAGTTTACTCTTAAAATAATTCAGTACCTCGTCAAGTAACATGTTTTTATTCAACGTTTGAAAAAAACTATTTTTTTTTTAGTTTTAATTTGCAATTTGAAAACGCACCGGAAGACATGATATAATTTGGTCAGAGTATAAAGATAATATTTTAGATATTTCATAGAAGTAGGTGTACACAAATTAAAAAACATTTTTTATCGTAAGCTAATTTAGAAAAACAACAAACATTTCAGAAAGATTAAATGTTAAAAAAAGGTCCTGTGGTGATAAGGATATTGCTAACTACCATGCTCCAATGTGTTTTATTGTATTGCAAAGGAAGTGCAATGTAAGTAAAATGTGCAAATGCATTATTTAAATGCGAATTGCAATCGTCAAATATTGTTTTTAAGGTATATATACCGTCCCTTTTCGAAAAAAATTAAACACATTTGTCTTCAACATGGTGTCTAAGGTGAGAAATGTTTTGACTTTTTTTCCTATTTTTTTAAGGATGAGGGAATTCAGGTTATTTAGCTAGTTTAGGCACTTAATTTTGTTACTCTATCAAAACTATTCGCTTTCTGTTCAATTAATTATGTTGTAAAATGTTGTTATTATATTTTTTTTTCATGGCATACTCAAATGCTTTATAAATGAGTAGGTAATATTTTTCGCCTAGTCGAAAGACACGGGCTTGAATCCCGCCTCGTGATCGAATATTTCTATTTTTTAAACAAAATATTCTCAGTTGTAAGATTGTTATCTGAGAAGAAGTGATTTTTATTATTATTATTTTTTGTAAATTTCTCTGAATAATATTCTTCCTAGGTCATTATCATCTTTGCTGTCTGCCTATGCGTGATGCAAGCCACCTTTGCATCAACTATACGAGTGTCCAGACAAGCTGAAGACAAGCCTGCGGGAGGCTCTACAACCAACAACGCTAACGCAGCCTCTGGTACTGATTCATTCATCAACAACATCAGTCAGATGTTTGGAACAATGCCTAAAAATCCTAATGACTTCGTCACAATATTCGCCAACATGGTAAAGAACATGAACCAGCAACAAGCTCAGAAGTCTTAATTTATTCATAAATAAATGTTTTGAATCATGAAAATATTATGTTGTTTTATTTATCTAGCTCTAAGTAGATCTTAAATTAATTCAGCGTTATGTGTTAAAACTGTCTAAAAAGTTTTAGTAAAATAAAACTATGCTTTTAATTTATACAAAATTAAAATGTAACAGGTCTTTCCAGCTCACTCCTTATAAATACTGAACTCCATCTACAGTTAAAAGTTAACACAATCTATTTGTTTGTATATCTCTTGACAATCAGACTTGTCTATATAAAATCTTAACAGTATAGTAACCGAAACTATTGTTGAATATTATTATTTAATATGTTCATCACTTTTTGCCTAGGACATATTATGTCCTAATTTATACATTTTAGTACTTGACCACTTGACCTAAAAATACCCCGAAGAATTTGCTTGATATTTTTTATGAATAGGTACTTGTATAATGAGAGATATCGGTTGCTCTACTACGAAATGGATCCTCGTGAATATTTTGAAGTTTCTCTTTTTTAATAAAAAAGGATAAATAAAAGCGGACTGCGAGTTATGGAATTACAGTCAGTCCACATTTTTACTTTCATATTTATCCTATTTGAAATTATGAACCCAATGAATGCCAAGTTAGTTCTATTTGAAACCATTTTGTAGTTTGAGCGCAACATACAGACAGAATTATTTTTCTCTAAATAACTTTTATGTTCGGAATTGTTCGGGATATAACGCATTTTCATTTTCAGTTTTTCTGTACAATAATACTAATATGTGATGCCTAAATAAGTACGAGTATGCACTGATCAGGTAATCTAACCTATTTAGCTAAACTCCAACATTTTTTTTTTTAATTTAGTAAGCATGGTGTTCGAGAGGCGACAAATTTAAATAGAAGTCATTGTTAGAAAATATAGTTTTTTCCGTTAAATACCGAAAGCTAAAACACAGTGTTAAAAGGTCATCCAGGTACTGTTATACTGAAGACTAATGTTTAAAATATCACAGAGAAGATCTGACACGGCAACTTTTCCTTTTCAAAAGTAATTATATTTTAAAACTCTCTAACTTAACAGTACAATCACAGGATGTTATTCATATAACTGCTCGTACTACATTTGTACGTAAAATATCTATGATAGTAAGAAAAGATTTTTTTTTTCTAACTATAGATCAATGCAAATTCAAATTACATATTGAAGGTATTTAAATAGACTAGAATATTATAGAGCAAAATAAAAATGGCGATAGGCTACAATATATTATGACGAATCAAGGATTAATTAATATTTTAAGTTTCCAGTTTATATAAAATGTTTCTGTTTAAACTGTACAATATATTAACTACATATTTAGAATTATTTTCTAACCATATCACATTTATGTACATCAAGAGAATTTTATATTTTTTAACTGTTATCAAATAGAGCTAATCCTTGGCGTTTAATTGTTAGATAATCGCATTCTGCTATTTTTATTAGAACACTTGTACCAATAAAAAAGTTTATTCGTCTGATAACATGCTAAATTCCCGAGTCATAAAATCTAGCTATACAGACTTTTACCTATAAATAGTCTAAAACAGTTGGCTCTCATCATCAGTTCCAGTGACTTCAAACAAAATGGTTTCTTCAAAGGTAAGTTTAACCATTTTTGAAACTTTGTTAACTTATAAGTAGCACAACTCAAAAGCCTATATTATAATATATGGGTATTATTATTGTATATGAAATATCTGAATCTCATCATTTCTTTTGGCTTGCAGGTCATCGTTCTTGCATTCATCGTTCTGGTTGCCTGCATCATCCAGGCGCAAGGAGCACCAAGAGTGGAAAGAGGCCTTATTGACGGATCAAGTTCTGGAAGCAGCTCATCATCATCAGGACCACCTGATTTTGAAGATTTGGCCGAAGTTGTTATAAATGTTATCACCAGATAACATTTATAACAACTTCGGCCAAATCTTCACCAAGTTCTCCAAGAACCCCAGCGACATAATCATTGTCATGACCAACTTTTTCAAGAAGGGAGAATCTGCTTCATAAGCTTAAACTTTCTTGTGAAATAATGTGCAGAAACAATAAAAAATGAAATTTTTTACAAATCCTTTGCTTCCTTATATGAATAAAATTTGATTTTAACTTATGACTAATTTTTTTTATTAAATTTTTAAATTCTTCTTAATGGGTAAACAGCAATTGACTCAGAAACTTAGTCTCTATTAATTAGCAGCTTTAATATTCATCAGTATTCCAGTCGGAAATTCAACATATTGGATATTATTATGAAGAAGGACTTGCCTCGTTTGATTTGTTATTTGATAGGCTGATGCTGATACATGTTGAGGTCGATAAAACATTTCATTAAAGATAAGATATTATTTTAACATAAACTTTAATATTTAAACATAAGTTAAAATGCGATTATTTATTATATTCAAAACATGTCATTTTATAACAGTCATCATGAAGCTTGCCCATGAATATATAAAACAGTAAGTACGTATTTATTGAAACGCAGCATTTCAAAAATAAAATATATTTTATCATAAGCATTGACACTTAGATCAAGACCAAGAAGGGAAGAAGATTTAAATAGCAAAGGAAAAGTAACATCAGAATATCCAAAGTACACAGACATCATTTATAAAATATTCTCCTTTCGATTATATAATATATTATAACACAAAATATGTACAACCAACACACTATGGTTTATAAGATGGAACATATGTCTTCTCTTTATTTTGTTTCTTCATAAAGTAGTTTATATCCGAGTATCCATAATAAGGCCGATGATAGTAATTCGAATAATCACCAAAAATATAGTATGGTAGGGTATATAATCCTGTATAATATGGACGTCCATAATAATTATGAATAAACAGCTTATCGTCGGACTCTTTCGATTTGGTCGGTTTAATCTTGTCCCAATATGAGTCCGTTGTAGAGCGCCAGAGATCTTTATCATTTTGTATTTCTTTGCTATAATATTCTTCTGAACAATTGCATTTGGATAACAAAACAAGCAAGACCAGTATGGAAAACATTTTCTTATCTTTCACTCGTGACGTTTGCCTGGTAAATGGATTCATATCCGGACTAAAGACGACTATTTAAAGAGCCACTGGAAATTTTTCAATTATAGTTATCATTGTTGGGAATTACCAGGTGAAATATGTTTAGAATTCTCTAAAAGCATAGGATACATAATTATTATGTTTAAAAGATTTAACCTATAACCTATAGTATTATGAGGTTATATTACCTGTGAAAATTAATTTAATTTAAATTTTTGTACTGTGTTTGAAGTTCTGATCGAATCTAGCAATAGAATAGAGATACAGTACAGATGATTGTAATGAATAATGGTATACGTTAATGTTAAATTTATTTGTAAAGATATTATTTGAGAAGAGAGTAATAATATGTAGATTATAATATTGAACCGCAAGACACGCAGTTTCTCTTTCTTGAAATGGTTTCAATTATTTCAAACCAAGCACTAGTTAGCACATAATTTAATAATTTGCATTTCTTTATGAAAATAAATTAGATCTAAAAACGATTATCAATGATAGGTAAGTACATCAAAACCCATAAAGAGTTCCGTAGTTGGAATGATCGAGATTTATATGATAAAATTAATAAAAACCGATACACACGATATCATAATATCATATCCGATTTTTAGCTCGGCACAAAGAATTTAAAAGGCTGTAAATATCTGTTACCTACTTTAACTTTCCCTAAACTCACCACGAAATATGAATAAACGTCACATCAATCTTGTATTCGTATTATTTACGGTCATTAAGTACATTGGAAGAGCCGCCATGACGTACTTGCAACATAATACAAAAGTAAATTTTTTAACCATACCTATACAACTTTTTTTTTTTCATTTATTCGTATGTTTGCTGCAATTTTTATAATATTATATGAGTACAATATAAAAATAAACGTAAGGAATCCACTTTTACTGAGCGGAACACACTTGACCGGTGGAAAATTATCTTCGCCCTTGCGTCTTTATGAAAACCTATAATTGCTTTGAACAATACATTATTTTCTAGGATTTTTAGGTGTCATTATAACCGCATTGCTTGCGTTATATTTAATTAATATAAAGTAATCTAATTTTATCAGTCTGATATTGTTGGGTAAAATAATAACTCTACAACTTTATAGACTCAATGCTCAGGTAATCATTTCAATGTATTTTGACGATTCCAACGCGAGTCTAAAAGAAGTCTAGTTACATACCTACATAAAAAAAATTGGTTGTCTGTAAAGTCGGTTTACTGACGATAGTTGAACGTGACAACGTCCGATTGTGCTTCTTTGTC
>CAJQZM010041832.1:0-12348 GCA_907164665.1 Colias nastes | reverse complement strand
ATATATAACTAGCTTACCGCCCGCGGCTTCGCCCGCTTTGTCTAAAACCTAATAAATTATATACTAAAACCTTCCTCTTGAATCACTCTATCTATTAAAAAAAACCGCATCAAAATCCGTTGCGTAGTTTTAAAGATTTAAGCATACAAAGGGACATAGGGAAATAGGGACAGAGAAAGCGACTTTGTTTTATACTATGTAGTGATATGTATGTATACTAGTTGTTCTCCGTGGTTTTACCCGCAGTGTTCCGGTCCTGTTGGTCTTAGCGAACTGATATATAGCCTATAATAAGCCTTCCTCGATAAATGGGCTATCCAACACCGAAATAATTTTTCAAATCGGACCTCTTGATTCTTGAGATTAGCGCGTTCAAACAAACAAACTCTTCAGCTTATAATATTAGTATAGATTAGAATGTCATAATCTAAAGCCACAGATAGCATGCTAGATACAGACAGAACAACGTGTTTAAAAGATCGTCTATAATATAAATTATTTATTTGTTTTACACTTCAATAAGCTTGGTAGACGCTGAGCATTTATGGGAGCTAAATTATACTTCGTTGCATAGTATAGTTCGATTCAAACTTAATGGCGGTTCGGAAGTTAGGTGCAGGTGCGAGTGCGGGTGCGCACAGAGCGCCGAGACGAACGTCAAAACGCCAAGGAATAGAATACGCTATCGATAGAAATTGACATAAGCGTATCGCTAATACCTAAAATTGTTTTCTGCGCATCGGATCGTACGATGTTCCGAGCCGCCATTAAGTTTGAATCGTACTATAATAAGAGTCGCTATTTCTATTTTTGATTAGTAAGTATATACGCTTGTGTATGAATAAATAAAAAATAATGCGTTTCTTTGGGAATTTTTTTATACATTGTGACATACCCTCTCATTTTATTGTTCTGCGCACTGGACAGCGTAGTCGCGATAATATCTGCACAATCGATAATTCTCCTCTCAGCTGCTATCAGCCTATCCGGTCGTAATTCTTCTCCAGATCCACCGCCATTATTTCTAATCTTTAAAACAGAAAAAGAAACATATTAATTACTAAATGGTAAGCCATTTTTTGTGAGTCTTTACTATAAAATGTAAATATTTCTTACCAAATTTATCCTATTTACAATGTTGGCGACCCGTCCTTGGCAGTACGCTACTCGAACTGGATCCTTTGCTTCCCTTTCAGCTGTTCTCCACATATTTATTTTTGCTTCTAAGTGTGAAATCTGTTAACGGATGAAAAGCGATTTCATAAGAATTACATTATATTATTGGAAACTTTGATACAGGCACAGGTACTTGGGCCAAAATCTCTGCCATGGATTAAAAATTTGTTATTTTAATCTATTATTTTTATTTTCAAAAATTATCCTTATTATAAACTAGATTTCTTATTTAAAAATACTTCTATGCACAAGTATTATAATTGAAAAACATTAATGTTAACTAAAAACACCCAGAGATTATTATTTTTTAATGATAAATAAATCGCATACACGCTAAATAACAACTTATTCCGTGGCAGTAATGTTCAAAGTCCATTGCATTCCTCAAAACTCTGCCAGTTTTGCTTCGGCTAATTTTTCACCGTTATTACGAGAAGTTAACTGAACCTCAATGGCAGTAAATGATAATGTTCTAAATAGTACAGAACATGACAAAAACTATGAGACTGGCCTTTAACTATTAAGAGCGCTTATTCAATTTAACGCAAGTCAAATTCTACGCGATCTATCGTAGCTTGCGCTATCCTTTTACTATGAAAAGCAAAGGTCAACAGGAGAGCGCCCAGCAACATGTCCTCTCTCTGGAAAGGCTCGCTGCCGACTGATTTGAATCGGGTCGCGCGCAGTGTTATAGTACTTTTAAAAAAATTGTAGAAAAATAATAGAGATACCTTAGTTGATTTTTTAAATTTTATCTTATAAATAAGACATTCTTTTATTGCAATATGTATAAATTATATTCAATTAAGTCAAATATCTTGGTGAAAATAATCATTTTGTCGAATATAATTTCTAAAAAAATTCACATGTGTTCGGATTTTAATTTCGTAAGTTAGGAGGCCAAAATAAAAAAAATCTTTTAACTAACAATTTTAATAAGGATTTTTGCAGTTAGTTAAAAAAAATTGTTTGTTAGATCTGTCAGCAATTTCAGATATTTTTAGCTTCGAAATTGACACTAAAAGTGAAATCATCGGCTCAGTTATCTTGATGGTATTCACAAATACTGTATTAATTGAAAAAAACTCTTAACTAACAACATAGACAATAAAATTTCCTAAAATTATTAGTAATTCATATGTTTGTAAGATAAGATGGACAATCTGGTTTGAAAAATCACATATTTGAGCCAAACAGCGCACGGACCGCGTGCACGGTCTTAAAGAAAAAGAGAAAATGACAAAAAAAAACCATGAAACCGGTGTTTATTATTTTAAGAAAGTTAATATATACCTCCTCAGCGAGCGCCGCGTGCGCGGGCTCCGCGTTGAGGCGGGTCGCGTCGCGGTGCGCGAGCTGCTGCGAGCTGACGTCACGCGCGCGGCTGTGCATCGCCTCCACGCGACCCACGCGCACCATGCGGAAACGCTCCTCTGTTTCAATATTATTTTATATTTATTGTACACAGTTATACATTGAAACAAACAAAATATATATAAAAAAGGTCAATTTTTATTGTATTTCTCTATATTTGAATTACAGCAAGCAATAAACAATAAAATTTACAAATGCACAACTTGCAAGTTCACATTATCTATACGAGATTCGTACTTTTGTTTGCATCCTTGATATATAATATAATGGCGTGAAAGAATACAGCTTTCTACTGTTTTTTCAAAATAATTAACAAAAAAAAACAATATAAAAATATTTAATGGCCTATTTTTATCTCGGGGGAAATCCGAGGCAAGAAGTATGTAAGTGTGTATATATATTATATATTCTTGATATGTCACAAAATTATTATTAATCAGAATTTCAATGTTCGGTTCGTAATATTCATAATATTCATTTTTTCATAATAAAAACGTTATAATGATGATTTATACTCACGTTTCGGCAAGCTCTGTCGTATATTCAGTAATCTAATAACAAGCTCGTCGACCGCAGCGTTGCTTGTTGCACAAATTAATATTTTCCCTCGGTTTTGTTGTCTCTTGCCGTTTGCATCATAGAAATATGACATTACCATTGAACAAATAACTCTTGATTTTCCTGAAAGAAAAATACCAATGTAACGTAAATAATCATTGCCTTTGGTTTCAGGCATAGCAGGCTTTTGTATCGTTATGAATTATGATACATAAAATTCGTTTACCGGAAGTTCGGAAAACATTTTAAATAGAGAAGAATCTGGCAAAGAACTCTTATTTTGCTTGGTTGCTCCTTTCAAATAAATATATAAAAAGATCATTTATATGATAGCGTCAAAACAATAAGAAAAACTCAATAAGAATGACTCAATATACCTGTGCCTGGAGGCCCTTGTACCATTTGTATGCTCGGCTTGTCACCGAGCGCCGCGCTTACGGAGGCTACCACTGCTCGTTTTTGACTTTCATTCAAAGATACTATCCACTGAAAGTGGGTTAGATTTTATTTCATTAAATATTTATTTGTAAATAACGATAACATTATTTGTTAGCAAACATTTTTGAAATCCTAAATATTATTTAAAATGCGAAAGTAACACTCACTTTATTCTGTCTAATATTTTTTGAAACTTTTTTTTCTAAGGCCCATATTTTTTTGAGTTGTAGAACGTGTAACGTAAAACAAAAGTGCAATTGGATAAGATAGTGGGGTAACTAACTGTACTACACTCATTTTTCTTACAGTTCATGTAACATAGAAGCCTCAGCTATTTTCTTTTTTCGTGTGTAATTCGTTATTCGAATTATTATTCTTATTCAAAACACCTTATTGTTCACCTACCACACCACGAAATAGATCCAAAAATGTGTCCCTATCTTCAGCCGTTTGGTCGCTGGGCGTATGACAATTTGTTAGTCAGTCAATGTAGAGGTAAATAATACTAATGTTTAGGTCTCATTTTCTGTGTCGACTGTCGACTTTCGAGAATCGAGTGTGAATTTTCTTACGGATATTAAGCTTAGTAGTTAGTACCTGGATAATTCAATTTTTAGATTTGGTTAGGTACCTTCCAGGTCAAAGCCTGGGTGGGGCAAGCGCCCCACCCTGCCCCACCGTGGCTACGCCCATGTCTTTTACTACTGTGACAGTGAGTTATAAAAGTATTTAATCGTAATCGGGAGAAGCCTAAAGGTCGTTACGGTGAAACAAATCCGTGGTTTCGAATACTAAATCACGGCCTTTATTTATTTTTATATTAATTATTTTCTTTCATAGTTTCTACATCATTAAATTTTCAAACTCAAACTGAAACATTTATTTATTCAATTAGACTTCTTCTAGAAGCACTTTTGAAACGTCATTAGGTACATATTTTTAACATTTACCACCGATTCGGAAAGCAGTATCTACGGAGAAGAATCGGCAAGAAACTCCATAGTTGCTCTTTTTAATCATGTCAGTTTTACAATTTTACAAATTACATATGTAACATCATATATTATAGTAATATGCCAAAGAACTGTCCTGTACGTGGTTTTTACGCGACAACCCTCCATGGGTTTTTATCGTCCATATATAATTCCTTAATACTGTAATAGGCTCTCTGAACAAGTACATTTTTTATATAAGTTTTAAATTTAGAACTACTAAACTCTTTAATATTATGAGGAATTCTGTTGTAAAAGCGTATACCTTGACCCATAAATGAATTTTTAACTTTAGCTAGCCGGAAAAATGGCATTTTAATTTATTCATTAATCCAACATGTAGATCATAACTCTTTATGATAAAAAAGAAAGTAATTTTATAGTATTCAATGTTTTTGTACTTTTTAATTAATAGGATTATTTGTTAGTAATTACTGATTTTATTAACAACTAACTGCGCCCCGCGGTTTCACCCGCGCGCGCGATTGATTAATCCTAATGTTCCTGTGGGGATATCGGTATAAAAATAAGCCTAAGCTACTCTTTATAACAACAGCTATCTGCCAGTGAAAATCCCGTCAATATCGGTCCAGTCGTACCTGAGATTAGCCGGAACAAACAGACAGACAAAAATTCTAAAAACTGTATTTGGCTGTGTTTGTCTGATTGGCTTTGGTTTCTACTGTGGATCACACCCCGATTATACTTATTCTTTTAAAAAAATATTCAATGTACAGTTTTGACTTTCCTACGGTTTTATTGTATGTATATGTAAGTATAGGATATAACTTGGACTACATAAACAACAAATAGTGAGACAGAAAAAATAAAAAAAATTATATTATGAATCAGTACTGACCTCAGAGTTCATACTTATTGCTGGATTATTTTGATATCTCATAAAATGTTGAGGTTCAGGTTTCAAGATGGCTTCACTCAGTGGAGATCCGGATAAATACTCCATGGCTTCAAACAACATTAGCTCCTTATTTATATAAGCAAGGATTCGGCCAAGCAACAGTTCACCTGGTTTTAAAAGTTTCATTCTTTCCGTAAATGTTGTATAAAGGGATATACTGAAGAATGTATTCTTATTATCTGAAAAAAAAAAAAAAAACAATGCCTTGAACATAATACCAAAAATAAAAATATGGGAAAATATTAAATTATTTTTCCAAATGTGGTAACTTACTTGGTGGAGCAGGTAATGTTCTTACATTATGTACAAAGAAAAATCTACAATTTTTAGCTTGTTCTGGTCCAAATTCCACCCTTAATACATCACCTACCCTGGGTGCACTCTTTGTGTCAGTTGTTGGCATGGAAACTGAAATTAAATATATTGTTAGAAAAAAATCCCCAACTGGCAACCCAAACCGAGGGGGTGGTTATAAAAAAGAGTTGAACAGCGGATTTGACACTTTGCATTTGGCTCTCGGACGTAACGGTTGTTTTGGTTGTGTTTAGTCGTGTTAATTATTATTTTTAGTCAATTATTATTTTATTGTTGAAGGTATAATATATAAAATCATTTTGTAAGGAATAAAACCTTTCTAGGTTGAATTTAAAATCCCTAAGAATATTTATTGTTCAGTTTGTGTTCCAAATAAAAAAGAGCATATGTCCCTTCTGCGAAACTACTTTGGCGAGATTCAAAGATACCAAAATCGTCGCCTTACTCCATGACGCGACGGTATTGCCATGACGCGACCTTGAAATTTTACTCCCAACGCACCTAAAGAAGAATCACATCAAAAAAAAAAGTAAAACACATCAATAGTATTTCTTACTGTTTACACTGAGGTTAAAAAGTTCAAAAGATCTCTCAAGTGGAGGTACGGGTGGTAGGTTTTCAATTCTCATTTGTAGCAGCTTTGTTTGATTTCTTGTTCTCATGTGTCCTTGTGTTAAACATTCCCATATTTCCATTAGTAATAAATCTCCAACTAACCTAAAAAATATTATTTATACATATTATACTTTCGTAGCTCAAGCAGAACAGATTTAACAATAAATTATTAACTTTATATAATCTTAAAAAAATTTATAAGTGCTTTACAAAATGTAATCACTTACTGTATATATTGTTTGTGACTATTAAAAGAATGAAATATTGCCATAGGTGTGTTATTATGTCCCAGTATAGGTGGTGGTTCATTGTTAGTTGTTTGTTCATCGAGCCAGTGTGGGTTCCACCTTAGAATTTTCATTAAAGTTAGTTTTTCTAATGAGAAAATTGGCATCTGTCTTGCATCTACCAAGGATGTTTTAATTGATTTAATTTCTTTCATTCTATTCCCTGGTTCAATTTCGAAGACATGAACCTCTGGTTCTACATCTGAAAATCTGACTTTCTTTTTAGTTTTATTAGTTGGTAATGGCTCTACTTTTGATACTGGCTTTCCAGAAAAACTAAAAGGGTCAATTTCCATTAAAGGCCTAATAGTTTTTATTGGTGCAGGAGTTTTTGTTTGAGTTTTATTATCATTTTTACTTTTTGAACTGTCAGATCTACTTTTTCTTTTGCTCTTTGTTTTAACCACTTTTGTTTCATCTTTATGTTGTTTTTCTTTCTGTTCAGACGGAATACTAATTTTATCCAAAGATTTTTTAACAGATTTATTTGTTTCTTCTGTCTTATCTGCACTCTTCTTTTTCATTGGTTTAATAGTAGCATGTACAACATTACTTAAAAATGCGCCCCGGTTAGAATTAGTTATTTTAATGTTTACTACTGCTTTATGAGTGTTGTTTGAACTGTTTTCTGAATCTCCAGTTTCTTTTTCCTTGTTTGCAATTTCTTTTAATTTCCTTTTACGTTCTTCTTTCTGTGAATTACTTATACTCCGTTTTGATGTTGATTTATTGGATTTCTGTGTAGTTTTACTATCCTTATCATGTTTACTTTTCTGTTTGACTGCAAAAAATAAATAAAAATGAATAAAATTAGCTTAATATATATACACTTACTGTACATAAAGAATATAAAACAAAATTACTTTCGAAATCTTGATTGGCTTTTGATTTTCTTCTACTTGGCTTACAAAGTGGGTCAATTAATTGTGCTGCCTTTGTACTTGTTGCTTCATTTTGTGCAATACTGGTTATTTTTGAACTTGCTAAATTTGGGATGATATCATTACTTAGAATGCCATCAACTTTGTCATTGGCAACCAGATGTGGAGGAAGTTTTTCAACTACATCTAGATTATTGCTTAGTGAGTTAGTATTTACTTCTTCTTTATCAGCATGCTGTTGATTTACAATGTTCTCATCATTTTTAGGAGGTTCAGGAGGAATTGTGATCAAGTCATGTAAATAGATGTCTTCATCATCTTCCATTGGTAAAACATCATCCCATTGACTGTAGGAATTTTCTTGTGAACTTTCTCTTGGTTTTTCAGTAGGTATTTTTATAAATGGTTTTCCTGGTGAACTCTGGGAGAGTCTTAAATACCAATGCTGTGATTCAGTGTCACTGTCACTATCAATTTGAATTGGTTCATCATCATCATCGTGACCTAAATACTCTTGTTTTATTGTAAATGCATCATATTGTAATTCATCATTTTCAGTTTTTATATTATCTGAATGTTCTTGCTCTAATTTTACTTTTTTCACATCAGATTGAACATTTATTTTGTTTTCTTCACTATCACTATCAGACAATACACAAATAACTTCTTTTTTATCATCATTTTTTTCCTTCTTTATTCTGTCTAGGGATAAGCTCAGCTTTCTTTTCAATGATGATTTTGATTCAGTAATTTCATCTTCATTTTGAAATTGAATTCTATTTTTAATGGGTATATTGGCCTTTTCTTTAACAAGTTTAAATACATATTTCTCATTATCATTAATAGCAGAAAGTGCAGCGCCAACTGTCCAACCAAGTCCAATTATATCATTTTCACTCAATGAATAAGGAATATTTGGAGGAATTCTTTTTAAGCCTACATATATGCCATTTGAACTCTGAAACAACACATAAATGTTTAATATTTATGCTGTTTAAAAATTAGTCAATTAAATCCTAAACATGGATAAATAATTTGTATGGAATAATAAAACAAGCCAAGATGGGTATGGTCAAATCACTACATAGTATAAAACAAAGTCGCTTTCTCTGTCCCTATGTCCCTTTGTATGCTTAAATTTTTAAAACTACGCAACGGATTTTGATGCAATTTTTTTTTAATAGATAGAGTGATTCAAGAGGAAGGTTTTAGTATATAATTTATTAAGTTTTAGACAAAGCGGGCGAAGCCGCGGGCGGTAAGCTAGTGATATTATAAAGTAGAAACCCATTCTTGACTTGATGGAGATAGTGATGGTGAAATTATTACCCTTCATCATCAATCATCAGCATATACTTTGCTGAAAATTATTTGGGAGAAACAACATATTATTATACAGTATCAGAGAACCTCTCGAATTTAATTTACCATTTTGAAAAAATAATTTTGATAATGCCTACACTTGTTATAGAAATTAGTTATCATATTTGCAGTGGGACATAGAAACTCTTAACAAATAGGTGTACTACCTTCAAATCTGTTACTGTTACTTCATTATCCTTCACTTTAAAAACACAGTGGTTTCTTGATATAACTATGCTTGAAATAGTTACAGTATTATTAATGCCTCGTCCTAAAGTCACATCTTTTTCATTATTAATTTCGTATTCTTCACTTCCGAAGTGTTGGCGAATTAGTTTCCATTTATCCATTTTGATTAATTAAGAAGTTATTTTTATGTGCTCAACATGAGGTTACTTATAGAATTTATTTATTTTATAAGCTAAGTTTTGCCTTACTCTCTAATTATTCACTATATTTCATAATATTATATTGTAATTCACTGGAAGAAATAAGAAAAAAACCGCAAAAACATCGCCGCTTCCCAATTTCCCACAAAGTTTAAATAAACTGTCATTCTGATTCTGAACACAATAATTCTGAATATGTCATGTGTCGTATGTCAAATTCATATTCTGTATTCGTGATCATGCAGATTATAAAGGATAATACAGATTTCCAAATTTTAATTTTACGATGCTAAGGACCACAAGGACCTGTGACAAGGACCAAATATTATTTTGTACGCATCTTTTAAATTTAGAACACAGATAACTATATATTAGTCAGAGATTTAGAAGAACCGAGAACTGAGTTTAAATAAGGTACCTAGGCTTAATATGTACTCTAAGTACCTAGGTAATTTAAAATAAATGAGAGTATTTTGGAAAAAAGGATGCTAGTGATAAAAAGTAAATACTACTACTTGTACTATTTTTAGGATTATCTTTATTTTTGTTATTATGAACTAACGGTTCGCCATTCCGCTTCACCTGTGGTACATACAGAATGGATTTTTGAGACGGGTCATTATCCGCAGAGTACCTTAACCGTTACAGCTACAGGAAACCTTCCTAGGAAACCACCCACAACTTTTTAAAGTATATTCAACTGCATTTACAAAAATTGGGAAAAAATTATGTGGGGATCGAAAGACTTACATTGGGATGGGTCATGGGACTGTTTTAAATTTTATTACATACTAGAAATGACAGAAATTTCCAAAAAAATTCCCAACACGTTTTGTACAAAAAGAAAAACGATAAGTAAATCAATTCGAAATATAATTTATTTTGCAACATTAAGTTTAGAACCTAAACAACAAAAGTAAGTTACACTAACGCAAGGTGCACGCTGCACGCTTTTTGAAATCAGTCCAGCTGAGATTAGAACGTACAAATAAAACTATAAAATAAAAAAAACTCCTAAGCTTTCGACGACTTCATTCATGCGTGAACTATAGATATTAGCTTGATATATATATTGGTCCATGATAATATAATAATTAGAATGTATACCTATTATAATTGTACCACCATTCTAACTTTTGCCGTTGTTTTTCCTTTTATCACATACTGATACACACATCGACAAAGTCTAGGGATTTTTAGTATTGCATCAAATATCTCTAAACTAGATTTCCGCCCGCGGCTTCGCCCGCGTTTTCAAAGGAAAACCCGCATAGTTCCCGTTCCCGTGAGATTTCCGGGATAAAACCTACCCTATGTGTTAATCCAAGTTACCTTCTATATGTGTGCTAAATTTCATTGTAATCGGTTCAGTAGTTTTTACGTGAAAGAGTAACAAACATCCATACATCCATACAAACTTTCGCCTTTATAATACCTAGTAATAGGATAGGATAGGATAGGATATATGGAGAATTTTGTGATTTGTGATATTGTTGTATAAATGGAAGAATTATAGCTCGTTTTAAGGTCTTTAATAAAAAGTAAAAACATTTCATGATTTTTTTTTAATTTTCATTAAAAAAGTTAATTGTTCTCACCAAGGTGGAAACTTAGATTATAAGGATCTTCATTTCTTGTCAGAAAACTATAAATTTTGACTAAAATTGGCCAATTTTTTCTAAAAATTTAATTAAAAATAATCAGTGTTGTCAGCATTTACATTATTTTACCGACAATCTCGCTATTTTTTACTTAAAATTGAATATGGTCCAGTAGTTTATGCTTGAAAACCATACATACATACATACATTCATAATTACAAACCTTTCCTCTTTATAATATTAGTATAGAATATAGATAATGGTGTCTTGTTTATTGTTAGACATCAAATAATAAACATCTACCCTCACTTGTAAAAATTTAGTATATTCAAATGAAATATAAGCGCACCTGAAATGGACTCTGGGAAGATATGGGTTTTAAAGGTAATTATAATTATTTATTTAACTTTAAAAAAAAAACAACCTCACCAACATCATAATATTTAAATTATGAACTTCCAAGAAGCGTTAATATGTAAATTAATTTGCTTCTCATAGATGGCGCTGTTTCAAATTTGTCTTTTTACTACTAATATTCATTAAACTGTTTCTCTGCCAAAATTACGTAAATTGACGTAGTTTTTATAGTGTAAAGCTAGATAATAGCATAGCTTACTCAAAAACAACATTTAAACATGAGTCTTTAGATTGTACGCTGTCGTAGTACACAGAATACGTAAGAAAAATAAAGGTTCACAGCTCCTCCCCCGAAGGTGATAGCATGATAATATGCATATAAAAGCCTGACCCGACCTGCTAGTAATATTCATGCAAAATTTGAAGTCAATCTATGCAGTACTTTTCGATATACATACAGACAAACAGACAAAAATTCTAAAAATTATGTTTTTGGCTTGTATATCGATTATAGATAACGGCCCAAGTATTCTTTAAAAAAAAATATTCAATGTACAGTTTTGACTTTCCTACGATTTTATTATATAGGTATAGATTGATCAACCTGATTTGATCCATGCGGTCCGATTGGAGCAGTGATGCACAAAAGGGCAATCGTGGGCGGTGGAAATATATTACATTACAGAAACCAGTCTGGATATTTAAATAGATTATTTAATGAATGTGTATGTTTTCATAAAGAAGTTTGGTTTTATTAGAATTTCTTATTTATTTTCCACTTTTTCCGATAGCAAAGAAATTGTAGGTATTCTGAGTTTTAAGAGGCACCGGGAATAAAACATGTTTGACATTGAACCTACATAATACATTTTACGAACATCTTCTGTATACAGGTGTGGCGTAATGAATGGATAATAAGGTAGCTGCGGCCTGCGGGATATATAGAATGAAGCAATAACCAACACATAGTATATTTGTGAAAAAAGCGTGGTGTGTCATGTAGAATGAAGATACCTAGGTATCTATTATACACGTTGGTCGAGTGTCCAGCTTGGACATCCGAAAGAAGGCCTCTCGAGGGCTT
>CAJQZM010041831.1:34877-51080 GCA_907164665.1 Colias nastes | reverse complement strand
AAGTGCCGACAGTAATCAAACCATGTTATCCATACACATATATTAATCCTTATCATGTTTTATTATAGACTGTTTCAATACCAGCAAAATACTTTTTAAATTAAAAAAATTGGATATTCCATTCAAAAGATATAACGAATTTTTAAAAGTGTCAATCTACAAAAAAAAGTAGTTGAGCAGGCGTAGTGCGGGACGGGGTGAAGGTGATTTTCATGTGATTAAAAATTAAACCTATAGTCCGACCTATAGTAGACTTTTCACTGTCACGATATCGCTATCTATGCGGGTGAAACCGCAGGGCATTGCTAGTAATTTATAAACATTCAAATGAATAATTCCCAATAATACTATGACCAAAGAGAAATCAATTACTACGATTAAAGAAACAAAATTGTCGCGTATTTCCCCATGATAACATTATCCTCAAACTGAATGATTTTCATTGGAACTTATTTACAATTCAAAACATTTACTATTCGCTTACGAGCACTTGTATGTCTGTACATTTCCTGCTTTGTTTAATGATTTGTTAACGTTTATTGTTAATGTCGTACTAGTATTATAAATGCGAAAATTAGGATGTTTGTTATTTCTTTACACAGAAACAGCTGACCGATTTTGGGGAAATTTTGGGCACAGATAGAATAGAATAGAATAGAATAGAATAGAAACACATTTATTCCCAAAAAATGATACAGTACATTAAATTACAGACAACACTTATAACTAAAAAAAAAGTATAACATTACATGTAGACGTAATAATATTATATTATATCTGTATCACCTCAGGGAAAGGGATTACTGACTCAGCATAAATGTTACAGCAGAGGCTGTAACGCTGTTATTCTGTCAGCACCATATTAAATAAAGAGTCGAGTGACTGTAAAGAGTATTCTAATTTTAATGTAGCGATTACGGACTAAATTATGGTATAAATTTATATATTATAAAGTATGAAAGTTTTGATGTCAAAAGTAAGTATGTACCTACATAGTTTGCCAGTCAGAGAGGAAAATCGGCTGAGTGAGTTGAGAGGAAAACGAGATCAGCAATTAAAATGTTGAATTAAAATGAATGAGTGTAGAATTTATGAATTAATACTGCTAGCACCAAGTAGAAGAAGTTAAAGATATCTATTTCAACACAACAGAAAAAATTATATATAGAAAATAGTTAAATTAGGGATAAATGTTTATTAAATGGCCAATAGATTATAGCATTAACTAGATAATTATCTGATTATATTGATAGATAATCTGGATTAACATAGCGTTTTTATTCTGCTCGATTGTCGATATTCGATGTCTCCGATTATTATTATTATTAGAGCAAAATTCGATATCAAACATAATGATAACAGAGGCAAAATTTTGTCAAAAATTGTGTAAACAACCTCTTATTTTCTATGATAAGAATATACATTTCTTATCAAAGAAATAAGTAAAACAATCCAATACATTGTACATGTAATGTTCTTCCAAATTTATTTATACACGAAAATGTATTATTTCTTTTCTTAAGCTGTCTCAAATCCACATACGAGGTCAACCAATACATCTGATTATGATAAAATATTTTTTATATCTCCCTATCTTATAAGATCGATAAAGATACTTAAGATAACTCCACTACAATTCATATATTGTTATAAATAAGGATCCATTCACGTGAGAAATTTTTATTTATATTGAATTTTGACAGTTAAACTAGCCTTTTTGTTAAACGAAGTTCATTATTATAAAACTCTTAATTTACAAATACCTATAACAAGAATATGTATGTTTTTTTTTACTCTCCATGCGTATAATATGTAAGTTTTCATGAAAATATTTAAGGAATTTAGCAGTGTATTGTTGAAACAAAGTATTTCTGAAGCAATATTAGTTTACAATAAACGTCATTAATATTTACACATAGCGTTCTTGCATCATTATTATGCTAATTTCTTTAACACTTGCGTTATATAAGATTTTCCGAGTCCTTAGTAGATACAGTATTGGCTTCAAGTGTCACTAAATAGTTTTTTACAACATTGTATAATACAAAAACAAATAACCTTCCAAGGATAATACGTTCTTCAAACAAAATATATTTTATAACATTTTTACCAATTTAAATTTAATTACAACCTCGCGCTTGATTACCTCATTGTCACCTTGATACCTGCGGCAAAGGCACAAATGTTTCAGTCTATCCACGGCCGAGCAACACCGGGACGTATCCAGTAAGTTTACATTCAACAGCTGCATCACCTTTGCCATAATGGAACGCAAAAAAATCAAACTGTCACATCACGTCACGTCACTTTTTCGCGGGAATTGTTTTTTTCTCTTTTCTTTTTTTAATTAGTCCGCATTGTTTAGCGATAAGGTGTGTTGGCGTTTTGAAAAGTCTGTGAATACTGGTCGTTATCAGAGGCTGGTTATCTCGATTCTCGAGTTTGTCACGCCAGATATTGTTCAGTGTTGATGACGATAACGCCGGCATTTGTGGGCGTTTCGATTTTATGTGTTGTTGTTGCGAAAATAATATTGTTGTGCACTATGAAGTAGGTTTAATAATAGAACCGTGATAATTTGCAGTTTGTGTGAAGTCAATCATTAAATATTTTAAATACTATTTAGTTTTCCGCATAATAAACATGCACATATTAACAGTTTAGCATAAGTGGTTATCAGGGAAAAACGTAGTTTATAAGATTTACCCCGTTTTCCAATTACAGCACTAGAGCGCATTATGCGGCATAATGCTTAACGTTGAATGTTTCAACTACAGCAACGCTTCGCACAATCGAGCACTCTTAAAAGTAATGCGCGTGAATTGATGCGTGCAATCGATTTATCGTTAGTAATATTATTAATTGTTGGAAAAAATTTTAAACGAAAGCGTTTCATTGTAGTTTTTTCGAAATAATCAAAGTTAATTCAAATTGTGTTAAAAAAATAAATATAAGTATGGATGAAGGTACAAACATTGAAAAAAATGTTAATGAAATAATCAAAATCCAAATTACTTAAAATAACCGTAAATAGTTTTCAACCAATTATTATGTACATACCACTTTATTTACACATTAATGAGGTTATTGCTAACTCTATGAATATTTTTTTTTTCAACACTGAAGTTAGCGCAGGTTGCGCTGGTGCATTTGAAAATTAATTCACGTTCCAATTAGGCATCAGCATAATTCGGCATTGTGCGCCACTGAGTCGCATTATGCTCTGTAATTGGAAAACTACCTTATTATATCTGACATTGACTTTGACTTTATTAGTTATATCTTAGTTATATAATGTTAACAACCTGTTCTCAGAATAAGCAGAATTTATTTAATCCTCTCAAACATACCAGTAACACGGCTTTAGTTTAGATTTTATCAAAGCGTCTTACACATCATCTAAAACCTACTGAACCATCATTTGCTTAACAGATACCTCAGGAAACCATCCTTATATGTATATGTACTTCATACTAAGGTATAAACTAAAAGGTTCTAGGATATAACATAGAGTAGCAGATGGCCATAAAAACCTTACCGTATCGTAAAATCTAAATATAACTGTCCCTCTGTATCGATTAGGCATATATTTAGACATATCTAGATATATTAGGCTGGCAGGTGACATACTAACGTAGCCTTGGCGACAGCTGTTCGCATTCCTTAGTGCCATATGGTTTGGTTAAATATCAAGATATTTATATTTGTGGGAATAATTTTGTATCTTCTATGTGAGTATATAAAGTATGATGTGGTATGAAACTATTTAATAAAGTAATACGAGTAAAGTATCAAAATAGAAAGTAAAAATTGAGATCAGAAATTCTTTAAAAGGTTATATATTTTAGTAATGAAAACCATTAGAATGAAAGCAAGAATCATTTTTTTATAAAGCGGATAGTTTAAGCAAATAAGAGATTTAAAACCTTTCCCGAACCGAGAGCTCACTGCGTTATTTTCGTTAGAGATTTTAATCCGATCTCTCGTATTTTTAAAGATTATTCCAATAACATAAAGGTCAAATGCTGATGTAACACGTGAACATGAATATAAACAAAAGCAGAAATTCAACTTATAAATACTAATTCTTCTTTAATTAAAACTAAAAGCGAAAGATATCCCATTAATACCGCAGAATAGAACGATAGTCAATAAAGCATTCACGGCGCCACATAAAAAATAGAAGAGAGAACTTTGAACAAAATTCCGTATTAGTTCCCGAACTTCCATCAATTGGCAATCGCAGGAGCTGCACTGGCCTCGTTTTAAACCAAACAGAACAATGTTAATTAAAATTTTATTGTCTCAACTAGCAAAGCGAATTATAATCTACGAATTGAAAAAAAAAAATGTAAATGTACGATAAAATACCGCTCAATTCAATCGGGAAATTCTATCTACTTTTTACAAGTTTTGCAAATCATATTTCAAATGGTACTCAGTCAAGTATACTACACAAATTGGTTTAACCAGGAAATTTTTCAGGAAGGTTATTGGCTTGCGATAGCTGTAATAAGCGGTGTCGTCAAGGGCTTGGCCTTTTATCTTTCTATCCTATAATCATTCGAGCGTTATAAATAATATGGCCGACAAATCTATTTAAGGTAGCGATGAACCTGCTTGTTTTACTACATTATTTTTGTTTAAACATATTATAGACACTGTTATCTATACTACAACTTCTTCATATAAAATGTAGATGTTACAGTTCTCTTTTGTATTCCGTGAATGCATAGCAACCTATGACGTCACAAGCCAGCACATTTACGCCAAGTAGGAAATAACTTCCGCCTAAGTAGTAATGCGCTGACACCTCTTGACCTAGGACTAAAGACCTCTCATTGTGCCCTAGAACACAGTGTAATTGCGCGCTACTTGAACCTCAAATGGAATATATTATGGTTAATTTTTACCCCCTGTCTAGCAGAATGAATAGCTTGCTAGTTGATGGTAGTTCTGTGTAATGTCTGTTATACGTGCATGATATGGTTGTTTGTAATTAAATGGCAGGATGCTAGTCGAATGGTACGTTGTGAATAGTGGAAGGATTAGAAAAATACAAAAATAATGTGGGAAAATACAAAAATATGGAAAATAAGTAAGAATTGGTGTGGATTCCATTTCTATATAGATGATATTATGATAATAAATGACTAGATACATTCGTAATAGATTGTTTGTACCTATTCATGTTTTTAGCAATCTAATAGCATCAAATTATGGAAATATAATTCACATGGCTGAAAGCTCTGTGTCGATTATAACCGTTTAAGGAATAGCAGGAAAAAAAATAGAGTTGCTAAAATATGAATAAAAATTATTTCGCAGTTCAATCACATTAGCTAAATGTATATTGTGAGTATATTAGAAATGTTATTATCAATAAGGAATGAAGCTAGATAAAAATTGTAACGGTTGATTCTCTGCAAATTCTCTCTGGTTGTTTTCATGCACTTTAAATCAGTCTTTGATAGCACTGCATGCACGATTTGTACCGTAATCAAATCATTCAAAATATTATTTTTGTCGATAAACTATTTTTATAGACGTGCATTTTAAATGGAATAACTGTTAACTCCTAGTAGTTTGTTATCGTTATTTTTATGGTGAGGAAAGTATGCGGGTCACAATAGTCTGTATGTTTACTGCTATTGGAAACCGATAAGTCAATTTAGTGAAGTTTTGAAATCCCGTCTACAGTGCAAGTACATTCACTTCTAATTCATATTGATCGAGTTTGTATGTTATCAGACCTATGAATTTTGTAAACTCTGGTAGAGACTAGAGTAGACTTATCTTCACTTATGGAGGTTAGACATGATTAAGAGAATTGCTAGTGGCTTTAATTTTTTTTTCTAGTGATATACCTACCCGTCTTTGCATGGAGCACAGATTCAACAAAATTTCACACAGCTTACTAATCTAAAAAAATAATATCCTTTCATGAATTATATTATCAATTACTCAAAAGTCTGTAACATTGACTAGGCGTTTAATTAATAACTGATACTACTACAGTCATAAGTTTAACACCATTAGATTTAAAAGCTTCCCATCTTTTCTAGCAAAATTCTATCTAGGTATCGAAGCTTTCTCCTTGTTTAGAGTCGACCCCATTCACTCGAACGCTTAATATCAGCTATGTTTAGATAAATTGATTTACCAAGTATTGAGTTCAGATGCAGTTTGCTTCGATGATAATATTGGTTGGTTTGTGGATTATATTAGAACTTTTTAGATGAGTTATAATGGATAGGGAAGTTTGCTAAAATGTTGTAAACTTAGTTGTAAACGATTGGCTTAGTTGGTAGTGCCTTCCAAGCATGGGGGGTTCGTGGGTTCGATTCCCACCCGGGGCAAATATTTGTGTGATGAACATAGATGTTTGCTCTGTGTCTGGTCGTTAATTATCTATTTAAGTATTTATTTGAAATTATGTATATATGTATCATATGTATGTTTATCAGCCATCTGGTTTCCATAACACAAGCCAAAGCTTAGTATGGGATCAGATCGTGCCGTGTGTGAAAATTGTCTTGAAATATTTGTTTATTTATTGAATATTGATAGTCTTATAGAATGTTAATAATATTAAAGTTATTAACGTAGTAGTACCTACCAGATTGGAAGTTAAATAATGGATTGTACATATTTAATATTTACGATTACCTACATGTGTTTATCAAAATATGCTATTTCTTTCTATTCATACAATCACAAATTCACAATGTATTCCATTAATATCAGGCTATAAAATTTATAAAAAATGGTATAAAAATTTAAATTCACTTCGATAAAACAGAATTGTTGTTGGCAAGTTATAATAAAACGATTTTAAATCAATTTTAAATCGTTTGCAGTTCACCGGGCCGTTTAATCTCATATAACATGTTTGTTTAGAAAATGTGTTTTAAATTTTCTCTTTTATATTCAATACATTTTACTTTTTAACCATTTAGACAAGACAAGCAACTAGATAAAATAATATCGTTCTCAAAACACATCCGATGGAATTGTAGTAATATTTATCGTTCCGATAGGAATACATCCGATGTCGTAAACGTTTATGCGATATTTGCATACACACTGTAATAAGGTTTAAGATGTTATGTAAGAGGCTATATTATGTAATACGAATCACATTATGTCGGAACGATATTTATGGACGATAAATTTGTCGGATGTTTGTGATATATTAGAACAGTTTATCGAATGGTTTGGGGAGAGAAAATATGAATACATATCTTAAGTTGTAGAAAATACTGAATTATCTGCGATAATGTTTGTTTTCTTATAGGCAATGATCGAACTCATTTTATAAATTATTTGTGTTTAGGCGGGTATATAAAAAAGTTAAAGTAAAAATACAGCAAATTACCCATAGGCAAAGGGATCGAGGTAATTAATTATTTATGAAAAGTTGATCCTTTTAGGTACGGGATCCTAAATAAAGTGTCTAAAAATATCAATATAAATTATCAAAATCGGCTTGGTATATCATAGCTATAGCAATATTCAAAGAAGCCAAATTACTTATTAAAAACGTCATCCATACATAAAATATAAAAACATTGATTCAACCTGATCACCTGTTATTTTCTATCTCTATTCACCCGTATATGATAATGAGAGTGAGGGAGACAAAACACAATGATTCACCGGTCGCCATGGTGACGGACAGACAAACAGGCACGTACTTCCTGTTTCCTGTTAATGAATGCTATTTCTAAACGTGAGTTTTACAATATTTTTTTGTTTGAATGCAATGCTCTTTTGTATTTTAGTACGGGACATTCGAAATTTCGAGAAAAAATGATATGGAGAACGATAGATACAATAGTCAAAAAGTTTTTTGTTGAAAAGGTGTAGCGAATTTTGATATAATATAATATATGATCTAATAATTTTACATTTTAATATAATATTAGTATTACTTGAACTACGGACATCAAAAGGAGAAATTTCGTTTTTAAATATACATAATGATCCTGGTTTCATTACAAACATCTTCACTTCGATGGATCGAAAATAAAAAATCGAGAATTCTTCGCAAACATTTTTTGAAAAAACGCGAAAGTGCTTACATAAATCGATTGTTTCGCGTTACGCTGTATTAGAGTGCATTATAATACCATTTGCACCTTCTGGGAATACATTCCTTGCAAATGATGATATTATATTATGGCTACGGTACCGTACTATGAGAATTCTAAAGCTTTAGGTGTCTATACAAAAATGTAAAATCATTCTACTTTATTGTGAACCTTCTTCAGTGTGACCGAATTGTTTTACTGCTATGTAAGAAAGTACACTTCAGTATTTTTTCCTTCCTATCCTATGTTTAGAATAATAGAAAAAGCAAAAGAGATCAACGTTCATACGCAACAAAAATGACCATAATCACACTAAAAATAATGGTGGTTAATAAATATAACACCTCTTAAAATAAATCCAGACAACGTTTATATTAAAACTAGCTTTCCGCCCGCGGCTTCGCCCGCGTTTTGAAAGAAAAGCCCGTATAGTTCCCGTTCCCGTGGGATTTCCGGGATGTATATGTGTGCTAAATTTCATTGTAATCGGTTCAGTAGTATTTGCGTGAAAGAGTAACAAATACACACACACACACATCCTCACAAACTTGCGCATTTATAATATTAGTAGGACTAAACCGAGCCCACAGATAATAATACTATACTACCGAGACCTTCCGTCAAGCAGCATAAACAATATAAAGTACGTGATATTTGTAAAGAACAAAAAACATTCACCGACCTTAAGTATTGTATGTGAAGCATGCTTAAGAATTTATTGCACAGCACTAACACTGATGCCAAAAATATATCTGATATTTTTACTCAATGCACGGATAAAATTGGATTTATACAGCATACAGTACGTCAATGGGGTTAAATTTAGAATGTAGATCTAAATTTAGTTTTCTATCCAAAAATAAGGCTGAATAAAAACTACTTCGGTGAAGCAAATATTTTTCCCCGTGGGAGCCCGTGGGATTGCTAAGCTTAGGTTCGTTTAAAGATACTGGTAGAAGCCCTTTGCTCAAGTATAATTAAAAATTCCCTTAGATATTATACCACTTGGTCTATAACATAAAGTCTGATGAGAAAGTACAACCTTGTGTATTTGTTACAAGAACCGAGGCCGTTCTTGCTGTGGGTTTTCTATCGAGATAAAGTTCATGATTTAGAATTATATAAATGTATAAGTATCGATTATATAAAAGCTAATGGATACATAGACAGCTCAATATCAATCATGAGAAATATATAAAAATAAATCATAAGATAAACTAATCAATCAAAATAAATAAACTTTCTTCGAACATTGTATTCACTGAAGCAAGAGATCATCATCATTAGCCTATTTTTGACGAAAATGATATTAATTAAAAATACATGACAGTCTCAAGATTACAATATGGCTAAAAATGGCGAAATTCTTATCTCGATCAGTGTTCACTTAGCGTAAAACTGATCAGGAAGAAGTTCATGCCTCATTAATTTAATTACCAACATAAATATACGATCCTTTCGTACATCCGCTTTACTTATATAATAATTAATAATGCTAAGTACTGTTTAGAATATGGAAATAGGTGCTTTATATCTACAAAAATAAATTTTAGGTATTTAGTTCGTTCCCAAAATCTTCAAAAGGATTGGACCTATTCCAATAATAATAAGGTATTATAAGTCGTCTCAACATTAGGAAGTAACCTTATTCTATATGGGAAACACTAATCGTTTTACTAATATTTCACCAAAGTGCTGGTAAGTATACCTAACAGAAAACCACCTTATTTGGACGAACATTTCCTTCGAAGTACAAGTGTAGGCCGAATAGCAACCGGTTAGAACCGGTTGTGATCTTTTCCCAACGCTGACCTAGTCTGTGACTACTCCACTATGGTCGGATACCGTATCATGTATACGATAACAAGTTTACTACGAACTGATTCTTATTGTAGCTGGAGATATCTGCAATCGTGTGGTACTGGGATAAAAAAGATAATGTTCTAAGCTAGAAAATAATACATAGCTGTGCAAAATTTGATACTGTAGCTTATGATTAATAAACAAACATTCATCTATTTATCCCCATAGTATTTATCCTTACCAAATTTAGCAATAAAATTTTAAGATGTGTTAATGTATGGTTAATGTTAATATGTCTAATAGGAATACAATCGAAAGGATATAATGCTAGACAACTATAAATAAGATTGAGTATTAAATAAGAAATCACATCAGAAGCCATGTTAACGTCAGAATAATACATGAATAGATAAACAACAGATTGTGAAGTAGTTCTTCTTGAACACGAAATCAATGTTAATTATTGATAAGATTAAGTTGTTCCTAATTCAACAGATAAAGCGGATAATTTTCAACAATGTTACCAGATTGAAAGATTAAATAGAAGTAAAAGATTCATTACAAGACTCGAGAACTCTACGAAGATTACAACAGAAAAAAACTTTCAAAGGAAATGAAGTAAGTATAGATGGAGGAAACTTGAACGGAGCTAAGAGCAAACAGTGAAAGACGGGAATCCATTGAAATGTTTAAACGATTTATAATTAACTAGCATTAAACATTATTAATTGCCCACTTGAAATAAGTTGTCAGTTGTCACCACTTAGAATTCTTTATGAAACGAGTGATTTGGGCATATTTTGTGTTATTTGAAAGAGCCACTTAAGTTTCTTTTAAATTATACTTTTAACATGTGCAATTCTACTCGACTCAAAGTATATTTTTTGTTAGCCCCTACCGGGATCGAATCCTAGGTTCTTCGCTCATGTGTTTATCACTATACTAGTGTATTTTTACGTACAAAATGGTAAAGATCAAGACTTCTATAACCAGACATAAAACAGTGATAATTATTTCCAAACGATTACCATAGATAACCATGGAGGTAAAGACAAACTTTACACCCCACATGCAAGTCAGCAGTACCCTAAACACACTCATGAATATTATGCAAACGCTACCCCAGCACTAATTGTTGCCATCAACTACGTGACCTGTAACAGGCATGTTTTGGTAATTTTGGACTTTGAATCTTGTAAAACCGATGGTAAATCAAAAGCGCTTCTAAAGTCTAGTGGAATAAATATATATTTGAGTTTGAGTTGTGTTAAAACTAGGAATATTGTTGGGACATAATATTATATTGGTTAACTAAAAATGGAGGATGTATTTTTAGATTTTTGCTAGTATTTTGTACGAGTATCACTGTGACGTATAGCGTCGAGTAATAGAGTCAGGATTAATGATTATGATTTATGAAATAGGTAGTTTGAAAAAATAGTGAAAAGTTTTCAATGTAAATATAAAGAGTGAATCGCGGAACAAATCTGTTAAAAGCCCTTTACCTCTATAAATTTGACGATTCACACAATCGAACAAGAATCAAAACATATAGCGAGCCAATTCAAATGCGCGAAATGACATTTTGACAGTAAATACAAAATGGATGCCGCGTGTTGGTTCGTATAGTTTAAAGTAATTTGTTAAATGTATAGTTGATAATATTTCATTCAATGTAGAAGTGTATGTATCTTTATTAATAAACTATATGTATTAACAATGCTGTAATATATTATTCAGAATGTCGGTTGACAAATCAATAGGGATGACGTCATTTATCTTTGAAATCAATTAGCGGCCTCCTAATACCGGATTATTAACACATTATTAATTACTTTAACATAATCTAATTAAGGATTATTGAATTTTTTTATGTATTTTTCAAGTTCGAATGAATACAAATTCATTAAAATAAGTAAACGATTTTGGCTAAATTATGACTCTTACTTGAATTGTGACCGCTTTTGGTACGACATTTTACAAAATTATCACACCTCATTCCTTCGTAAAATACCTTCAAACCAACTTTAAACAAATATTTTTTATTCATGTAAATAGCGGAATGTCGTAGCAAAGTGTTTATGCTTTTAACAAACAACATTAAAATGTTGATCTATTGAGCATAGTTGTAAGTAATTACCTTGTTTTTTCTCAAATCTGAATAATAGGTATTAAATACCAAATACAATGGTTATGCAGAAAAATAACTTGAGCGAAATACAGCTTTAATTAATACATCTGTATATTTTAACCGAGAATAAAATAAGCAGAACTTCAATTAAATGTTTTTTATTTCATACTTGATTCAAACATTACAGAGGCATGAGAATTTTCGCAAAAAACGTGATATTGTAAGTCTAATTACTTTCTTTGTAGAAGGCATTAAAATTTATTTTCATTTTGATAGTTATTTGTCGGAAAAACCGAAAAGGTCGCATCACTATTGTTTTTTTTTTTGTTCAGTTCAGCCCTCAGAGTAGGTATTTAATTGTAAACTATGTTTGGAAATGTATAAAAATGTGTTATAGGAACAAAAATGCCTTTATATATGTTTTTCTCTAAATTTCCTAAACGCAAGCGAATATGTAGAGTCTCGTAGAGACTAGCTATCTATCGTAAGCTTTTCTAGCATTTTCATAAGGTAATTAGTTCATTATCCAATTAAATATCTGAAAATTAATGCTGAGTATTTTCTGTTTTATTTCATCCATAATCTAACAGAGCATTGACGCGATTTTGTGCAGAAATAATCCCGTAATTACTCTTAATTGTTGTTGAGTGACGTCTGCTTTTTGTGGCGGGAAAACTCGAAATAGAACCACAGGTTAAGCTTCAGGATAAAGGGAAAGCTATAAATAAAATTAAAATAAAAAATACATGGTATATTAAACCATTCTGCGGCGTTTAAAGGCAGTTTAAACGTAGTTAGAGCGACGTTTAGAAATAGTACAATTTTAAGATATTACTATTTTCTAGGAAAGCCGATAATTATGTTATTTTTGAAAGATATTTACTGTCTAGGGATCCTTAACAATTTTGTAGAAATTTCTGAAATAGTCAACCCTGGATAACGAAAAATTAAAGAAGAAAAATTTTAAACTAAACTTAAACTACAGTTTGGAACTTGGAAGGCGTGTTTAATTTTGAAATAAATTTATATCGTTGTTCGCGTATCATATTATTTAATGAATGTATGTATTTCTACCAAAAAGCGTAGTGTAAGCTCTAGTCAAGCTCTTAGTAAAAATAGTACATATACTTTTTTTATTAAATGAAAGCTATTATTTCCCTAACAGACATGCCCTCTCTACCAACGTAGACGTCTTGTTTCAAGAGTCTCTTTGAGCCCAGGTTTGCATCTTTACGAGTACTTTGCTACAATACGGTAAGCATACCTGAGACAGAAAGGGCAAAATTAACATCTTCGCTTTAACGTTTCGTTTTGGATAAAGTGCAGGCATTTTCAAATTCAACCGGAGAATTATTCACATAAAAGATGAAGTCTATGGGATAAAAAGCATCTAAGTAAAGTTAGTTTTGTACCAACTTGGCGCGGAAATTGAATATACTTTTAAAAAATAGGATAGCAGTGAGGTAATGAATAGAACAACTCTACTAAAAGGCGTAATTGTCAAGTTTCTTGCCGATTCTTCTCGACGCGACATTCCGATTTAAAGAACGCTATTCACAAACGTAGAAGTTTGACTTTTGGAATATAATGACATGACACTCTCGGATTTATAATAATACTTTTTAACCGACTTCAAAAAAAGGAGGAGGAAATCAATTCGGCCGGTATATTTTTTTGAAGTGAAAACTTCTTTAGCGGCGTTGAGCACTTTTTCTGTAATGGGTATAAAATCTTAAACTCGCGTCAGGACACGTGACCTGATCGAAAAAGCGTAAGACGGATGGAGAGTAGACAGCTATCCCCTCTCTACTACGCGCGTTTTCACTTCTGCCGGCACTCCCGGAGTGCAACCCGTCTTTTTTTTATATATTATGATGATGGTATATGGTAGATGGTATATGCTTGTATTCAATATGAACAATGGATATATTTATAAGAAATACATAAAACGTCACACGGATCGATACTTGCAATAACATAAAAACAATAGTCGCTCGTTCAAGGACGTCAGCATATATGGAATATTGTATATTCACATGTACTTATTGTTTGTTGACCACAATGTCCCCCTCCCCTCCCCCTCTTGTAGCGTTTTATGAGTTATGGTTTAAATTATGTGTTGTCTGTTTTCGATTGCGTTTTTAAAATGTTTCAAACCTATATTGCAGGAACAATAAAGCTATGAGGTGTGAAACAAAACTTTAACTGAACCGATTACAATGAAACTTAACACACATATAGATGGTAACTTGGATTAACACGTAGGTTTTAACCCGGAAATCCCACGGAAACGGGAACTATACGGGTTTTTCTTTGAAAACGCGGGCGAAGCTGCGTGCGCAAAACTAGTAGATACTATAGTAAATCAATTCAACATAAATTTATTTTTATTATCAATATATATTTTTTTCAGTATTGTACGGGAAATGTATAGAAGTATATTCTTATCTTTTTAGTTAAGTATTTAGCACATGAGAAGTACAGCTAGAGGTATCGAGTTCGATTTCCTGTTGAAACAAGAAAAACAGTGGCCTTGCAAAATATAGAGCTGGTAACTTACTTTACTCCATAAGTGGACATGAAATTTTCACTATAACATTTTTATAGTCACTTGTACAAATAACATAAAAAATATGATTTAGGAAACTGTCCATTTTCCATTTCAGAAAAAATGTATTATGATCTTATTGTACCATATTTTATAAATAGGTATCATAAAATAACTAGCTTATTATATATGCAAAGATAAGTCGTTTTAATATCTGTACAAGGTTGACTTTTGATTGACAGTAAACCCTTAAAGCAAATGAACAGACAGGCCAGCGATTATGTGACAAGGGTCACATGATCTATAATTAAATTTTAACGTTATCAAGAACATTTTAAGACTAAAAAGTGAAGGTTAAAATACTAAAGTTACCAAAATTTTTAACAGGAAATTAAAAATGCTTTTGCCTTTATATTGCGAGTTATAATTTTTTATTTGAGACGTCACGCGTGGTACAATTTTGGCGCGAAATATCAACATCTGAAAAAGCCACAGATAAACTACGAGACAGAAGCTAAAATACTTAATTCTCGACATCTTAAATCGATTTATACGCACTTTTAAGATTTTACCCTTGACTGCAGTAACGTTTAACCGAGGTATGAATGAAAAACATATTTCATGGTCATGTCATACATATTTAACCGTATTTATAATGCAGTTGACTTAAATCGTTTTTAATAACTAACGCTTGGTTGTTTTTAAACGTTCGAATGACATATTTAATGTGTGTTTGTATGATTGTGTTGAACGTATTTTCTGCACCAATTTGGTAGAGATTCGAGATTTAGGATAATCTTTATCGCAATTTTTTGTTCAAATTTTATATTTTAACATAATTTGTATCAAAATACATCGCCTAAATTCTTCTTCACCATGTCTTTGCCCGGGTAGGTTACCTACGGTAAGTACCAGCATATTAGAATAAATAATAATTATTATTTTTTAATTAAAAAATTCCTAATACTATTTAATACAAAAAACATATAAATTGTGTTTCAATTCAGTTTTTAGTTCATACCTCTCAGTACCAGATTTCCATTTACCGAGTTCATTGGAAAATTATTAAATATAAAATTTTCAATTATAAGTTAGAGAAATCTAAAATGTTATACGATTTGTATTTTTGTTATTGTTGTCTGTAATAAGGTTTAGTTTGACGTGGTTTTAGGTTTCAGGGAATACAATAATTGCTTTGGTCTTTATTTCATTGTTAGCCTTTAACTTGTAGTTTTATAGTTTAAGTAAAGTACATATTCGATTCCTGGGTCGAAAAATTGTATTTTTTTTAATTATTATTAATGTACCTACTTCTTGATAAAATTTTACAGCTTTGTTTGATAAATTGTTTAAAAAACCTATACCATAATTATCTAAACCTCACAGTTAACTATAAAACGATCACGGTTCTCAGCAATAATCCATATTAAATATTAATATCATAAATGCGAAAGTCTGTTTGTCTGTTACGCTCTCACAGCTAAACCACAGCATCGATATTGATAGAATAAGGAATGAAAATATTTTTTTAATTGTAATTTCTTCCCGTCAGTTATTTTTTCAAAAATCTACCCCTAGGTCATTGAAATAGGGTATGAAATTTTTTGCTTTTAGTTTTTTGTGATTTC